>APFE031523910.1:0-12171 GCA_000404065.3 Pinus taeda | reverse complement strand
TTCTGGGAATGCCCACAATCTACCAGAAGGACTGGTTCTCCATTTAAACAACAGAGGCATAAAATTTCTTTCTCAGATTGGAGATCAGTAGCACTCTACAATTTACTCACAAGCCTGGTTAACTAATCGGCAATGGAACTTGACATATGAGTGGAACGAAGAATGGAAGTCATACATACAGGCCTTAATCGAGTCCCATATTAGATTAAGGGATGCTGAGGATGAGCTCATCTGGGCCATATCCAAAATGAGACTATACTCGCCGAAGCTGGGATACCACAAATTGATTGAAGCCAAAAATCTGGACAGCCACAAAAGTTGGTGGTCCTCTATTTGGCGACTGCAGGCCCAGCCAAGAACCAGACTACTAATGTGGAATATTCTGGTGAACAAAATCCCCACTTGATCAAATCTTATGAAAAGAGCCTTTGCAGGCCCAACTTGGTGTGTTTTGTGTAGGCAAGCGAAAGAATCAACCCTCCATTTATTCCTTACCTGTTCGACCACCAGAGATATTTGGGCACAGGTCACTCAAGCTCTTAACATTAATGGAGACTGGTAGGGGGTGGATATACAATCGGCCTGGGATCTGTGGTGGAACTCAGTGGCGGCAGAAAAGCCCCGGAATCTCCCCCTTTTGGTTGCCTGGTATATTTGAATCCGAAGGAATGCGATCATTTTTTAGAACAGTATTGTTAATTGCAACCTCGTCCCCCCCATCATCTGCGCGGCATATGCAGAGATACCTGATGTGATTAATCAGACACAGCCCAAGCGCATCACTCCAGAGAAAATAAACAGAGATGTGCCGTGGGCATATTTTGATGGGGCGGCCCAACGACAAGGATGCGGTGGTGGCATCCTCCTTCATCTATCTGACACACATTACTTCCAGATTTGCTTAGGACTTGGTCCCAGAACAAACAACCATGCAGAACTGATAACTCTGCGTCATCTTATATATTTTGCCATGACCAAAAACTGCCAACAAATTCAAATATTTGGTGATTCAAAGACTGTGGTTGATTGGTTTAACAACAAGACCAATTGTCATGCATATTCTTTGAAACATATCTTGGAAGAAATTGTTTTTTTCAAAACTTTTTTTGACCAGATAACTGTTTCTCATATCTACAGGGAAAGAAATTCAATTGCTGACCGGCTCTCGAAAGAAGCGGTGCATCATCCTCTAGGCGATTGGATGATCGAGGAATTTTCTCCTATAGGGACGTACAGATATTATCACAGACCATATATATATGGACCACTTCAGTGAGGCAATGGCCTCAATATCAGCAATTTTGAACAACAAAATATTTTGTTTATATTTGTATTTATCGCAATATATTACAGTAATGAACTCATGCATAGCAACTACACAATTTTATGATGGACTCAGAACCTTACTCAGTATCCCTATGGGAACCTTATGTATTTTTTTGCTTTTTGAACAGTGGCGACCAGCCACAATACAGCATATGCCTATGGGCATCAACAACATGTAATTTCTCATCAATAGAATTATGAATTTTCTTCTTCTTCTTCGAAAAAAAAAAGAGTTACAGGTTGAAGGAAGAAAATGGAGGTAAATAGAGGTATACAGCTAAACTTGTGGTGAAGGGATTTTCACAAAAGAAAGGTATAGACTTCGATAAAAAAAAAAAATAATAATAATAATAATAATAAAAATAAATAAATAAATAAAGTAAATAAAAATAAATAATAAATAATAATAATATAATATAATTAATTAATTAAATTAAATTAAAAAATATACTAATACTAATAATAATTAAAATATATATATATATTATTATATTAAAAATTAAATTAAAAATAATAATAATAAAAAATAAAAATAAAAAAATAAAAAATTCTCCAATTGTTAAAATGACTTCAATCAGAACTATTTTAAGTCTAGTGGTAGCAGAAGATTTGCATCTTGACAAGTTAGATGTAAAGACAACCTTTCTCCATGGGGATTTGGAGGAAGAAATATATATGCAACATCCACAAGGGTATGAGGTCAAAGGGAAGGAGAAATTAGTGTGCAAATTGAAGAAGAGCTTGTATGGCTTAAAACAGGCTCCAAGGCAGTGGTATCTTAAATTTGACAGGTTTATGTTTGATCAAGGTTATACTAAATGTCACTCTGACCATTGTGTTTATTTTAAAAGGAAAAATGATGGAAGCTATATTATATTGATATTGTATGTAGATGACATACTTGTTGTAGGGTCTAACATACATGAAATAAATGTACTCAAAGGAAAATTGGTGAATTCAATTGCAATGAAGGATTTGGGTGCTGCAAAATAAATCCTTGGTATGAGAATAACTAGAGACAGGAAAAATCACAAATTAACATTGTCTCAGAGTGAGTACATAGAAAAGGTGTTGGAAAGATTTAATATGCATAATGAAAAACCAGTCAGTGCACATTTGGCTAGCCATTTCAAACTAAGTAAGGAGATGTGTCCCAAGACCCATGAAGAGATGGATTATATGCATAAAGTTCCATATGCATCAATTATTGGAAGCATAATGTATGCAATGGCCTACACAAGACCTGATATTTCATATGCACTGGGAGTTGAAAGTAGGTATATGAACAATCTGAGAAAAGAGCATTGGATGGTAGTGAAGTGGATTCTCAGGTATTTGAGTGGTACCACAAATCAAGCATTATGTTTTGGAGGTTCAAACATTGCTCTATAGTGATATGTTGATGCAGATATGGAAGGTGACAGAGATAACGAGAGGAGCACCACAGGATATGTGTTTATTGTAGGTGGAATAGCGATCAGTTGGGCTTCAAAATTGCAAAACATTGTTACACTTTCAACAACGGAAGTAGAGTATGTTGCTACTACATAGGCTAGTAAAGAAATGATTTGGTTACAAAGGTTTATAGATGAGTTGGGAAAGAAGCAGGAGATGAGAAGGTTATATAGTGACATCTAGTGTATCATTCATCTTGTAAATAATTCGGCCTTTCATTATAAGACTAAACATATACAACTCATGTATCATTTCATACGGTCAGTTTTGGATGATGGACAGTTGAAGTTGGAAAAGATACACACCAGTTAGAATCATGCAGATA
Organism: Pinus taeda; assembly: GCA_000404065.3. NCBI lineage: Eukaryota > Viridiplantae > Streptophyta > Pinopsida > Pinales > Pinaceae > Pinus > Pinus taeda. The sequence continues at coordinate 9,065 of APFE031523910.1, read as the reverse complement.
TGTTGACAAAGGTTGTAACCAGGGAGAAATTGACTTGTTGCTCAATTTCAATTGGCCTTCAAGAATGATGATGAAGATGAGAAACATCCAAGTCCAAAGTGGAATCATTGTCCAACAAGTGAAGCAACGATGGAGTTAATATAATCAATCTCCAAGATTGTTGGATGTGGAGCCCGATTATCTTCCTAATTCAAAGGTATTGTTTCAGACTCATTTGGATTCAAGTCCCTCACATGGGGGTGTGGGGGGGATTTCCCCACCACTATTGTTGTCTGGGAGGTCTAGCCCCCCCTGGTAAGGGTTCGGGGGCAATGCCCCCGAAGCTAAAAATAAATTAAAATTTGCCTTGTCAAATATTGTAATTTTGTAGTCAATCTAGGTCGTTCATTAGGAGGATGAACTGATGGTAGAAGTTATGTTTAATTTAGGGGTTTTTTCCCTAGAAGGAAACCCCTAACAGCGAGAGAACCCCAATCCTGATTTGGAGGAGGGAGCATGACCCAAGAGGAATCTAACTGGCTATTTGAAGGGGCACAAAGGTACCCATAAAAATCCACTCGATATAGCACTGGCCACAAAGGTACCCATAAAAATAATCGCAATCCCAATTCTACAACTTAAGCTTGATCTCAACATCCATGAATGTCGAATGTAATTACAGAGGTTCCCACGCTTCCAGAGATGCTACTGACGCCATATCCATGTGATTATGATATATATTGTCCTTCCAAACAGGCACAAAACCTAAGAGGGGATAAAATTGAGGTCCGGATATAATATGTGATGCATGGTTTATGTTAATGCTCCTCATGCCTCCCGTCTTGAATCTTGCTACCTCATATGATAGGACTTGCGAAAGACACCTCCTGGAGAGCATCAAGTGATTACCCACACGAGCCTGCTTTAGAGGTATGGGAAGAGATCCTTCGCCTTTAACCTCACAATAACATTTGAACCATGCCTCATTCTAATCCAATTTCCTATGAACAGAGAGGGGACTATGAATTTGATTTAATTTATTCATGGAATAACCATCCAATAAAGGGAGCCATTGACCTCCTATTGACCTTCTTCCTGCTGACATGTGATGTTGGCTTGAGTATCAACTTCTTTATTTTGACTAAGAGGATATGATAATATGCTTTATGTGAAAATGGTTCGAGTATACCATAGATTCTTCAAAGGAGGAGAGAGAGCAGATTGTTCTTAGGGGGGGAGTATGATTGGAGGAGTTGAATTATGATGAGACAATACCCTAGGATGACAATGGAAGAGATGTATTGATCTTTGGCTAACTGGAGGCCAAGGAAGAGAATGTACATCTCGATTATATTATTTGTTCTTTGACCCAATCCCCACATGAACTTTATTTTCGTTTCTCCATCGAGATTTATAAGAATCCCTCCCCCTTCTGCCACCCCTATTAATAACAATATATTAACTAATAATATATAATTCTTAATTAATAAATATTAAGATATAAAACTTTATATTATAGAATTAATTCTAATATTACTAAACTAAACGAATTTACAATCAACAACATCTATAATTATTTAATACTCCATTGTATTTATTGTTCATATATATTTACATATCTATAATATAGACATAAAAAAAGATTTCGTTTATAATTTAGGGGGACTATGCCATTCTATTAACATGATTTTACTTATATTATAGTTTATAACCCACAACATATAAAACTAAAACTATATAAATTAAGAATATTACATAATAACATTAATATTTTTATGATATAAAAATATCTATAATATTAATTATAATCTTATATATACGTTAAACTTAATAAAAATATATATTAATTATAATATAACTATAATATAGAAATGACAGTGAATGGCAGGACGGGATGACGGGTGACTAGGGTTAGGGCTTCGAAACTGGTGAGCAACACAGTTTACAGGGAAGTGGGATCGACCAGGTTTGAAGACCCCATTACAGATACCTCCGCAGCTACCTTAAATCGCCCATTATCAGTTTACGACTCAACATTCTGGTTAGTTTGTTTACCCTAGACGGTTATTGGTCCTCCACCGACATTCCTGCAAGCAGCTGTCAGCTAGGGGTTTTGACAGTTATGGAGGACATAGTTGATTATTTCGCGGATCCTATGGAGAACCAGCCCATTTGGACTCAGCCTGGGACCACTAAGGAAGATTTTTTCTCATTTGACCATGAATTCACAGCGGAAGTAGAAGCCCTCCCAACTTTCTCAAGGTTGTGCATACCCTCCATCTCTTTGCCCAAAGAAGCCTCGGCTATTCAGGACTACACAGGCCCTCCTCTCTTACTAGGTTCCCTGACTGTTTTTGAGCGCTTGCGAGATCCAAGTTTACAAACCCTAGGGCAAGGTTTGGGTTCTATACACTCTGCGGTGGGGCCAAACAAACCCTTGGAGGGATATCTTTCGAAGTAAGAAGCCCAGGCGACGGCTTTATCAGCTCCCTTGGACGCAGGGACTCCTCTCCCAGGAAATTTCACTAGCATTGGAATTATTTCAGGGCATTTTGACAATATTAGGGGAAAAGGCCCTACAGCAGCAAAAGGTTCAATCACACATGCGGCGATACAGACTGGAAAAACGACTAAAGGCACGAGCAGCAAACACAAAGGGGCTTCCAAGAGGAAAAGGCATCTCCTACAAAGTAGCATTGAAATCTTCCTTAAACTAACCGAGGACACGCCGTTTCATGAAGCAATGGATTCGGCAGAAAAAGTACTAGTGGGACACATCAGGGGTAGGCACTACAATGTGGAGAGGCTGCAAAAATGGGCAATGGAAGTTTGGGGTCATCATTTGACGGAACCCCCTAGGGTTCAAACCTTTGTCAAGGGTTGGTTTTCCCTGAGATTTAAATGTCTCACTTACACAAACTGGGTCCTCTCCACTATTTGGCACATTGACCGGGCACCTGTCCTCCTTTGAAGGTGGATGTCGATGTTTGATCCCGAACAGGAGAGAGTGGAGGCTGGACCTATCTGGGTGCATCTTCCGAGCCTTCCCTGTCATTTCTGGACAGAGCAAATTTTCAAGCAGATTGGGGATGCTATGGGTTCTTACCTTACCTATGATGACATTTTTCTAACGACAGGAAGAATGACTTATGCTAGGATTTTAGTGCACCTTGACCTCTCGGAAGGGCTACCTGAGTACATTAACATTCAATCGAGGAAAGCTACAAGGAGGCAGATGCTGGACTATAAAGGGATACCCTTCAGATGTAGGCGTTGCCACAAGGTGGGGCACCTATTCAAAGACTATCCACTGAATAGGTGGAACATCTTAAAGGATGCGAGATAGTCTACTCAAGTATCACAGGAGCAGGAGGCTCAGTTGCATGGAGATCCTGCAAGGGAGGAACAACCTCGGGCTTCTAAAGATATGCATAGGAACGCCACTCCACATTCTGGAGGAAGAACTACCTTTTCAAGTCGTGGATTGAGGTCTTCGAAGCCGGCTTAGAGCAACCCGAGGAAGCGTGGTAGGCCGCCTCATCGTCCTCCGCCACTAGTTCCAGCTCCGGCCACAGCAGCCTCAGGTGACTCCAATACTTTGGGTAAGAATTCCATTCACTTGACCCCCTCTCAATGCATTTTTGATATTAATATTAATACAATATCTGGCCTATCATTGGGACTGGGAACTGTAAATTCGACGGCGGCCCCTATTCATATTTTAAGTGACATTTCTCCCCCTCACACTTCTTCCCCCCCACACTCCCTCCCTTTTTTGTTCCCTCCTCCGGCGCTCTCAACCTCCTTGATTGCTCCCTCTGAACCTATATACAATATGCGTTCTCGAACAAAGAATTCGATTCAAGATCATGTCAGACTAGACATCTTCCATCCCCCTCCCCCTCCTAAGGCTTCCCGTGGTCGTCCCTCTAATGTTAAACGTACACAAGCACAAGCGGATGATGATATTGCTTTGTGCAAACAATCCACCATTCCTGGGTTTCTTAGAGCCAGAACAACCCCCTCTGAACCCCCTCCATGAAGATTTTATCCTTCAATTGCAGAGGGCTAGCTAGGCCCGATAAAAAACTAGCTCTTTGTTGATTAATCTCTGCCAACTCGTTGGATATTATTTTCCAACAGGAGAGTTTAGGCTCCGCTGATGATATTACTTGCACTCTTGAGCATTCTCTTTTGGGATGGAAATTTTCGGGATTGGATACCCAAGGCCGATCTGGAGGGCTCGCTTTGGGCATCATTTCCCGATCTATCAAGTCAATAAACAGCTGGGGAGGAGTTGGGTTTTTAGGGGCCGATGTACACATAGCCGAGATGGGTATGCTATTCAGAATAATTAATATATATGGGCCTTGCCAGAATCGACCTGAGTTCTAGGACCATCTTCTGAGATTGGACTTATTTTCGATCGAAAATTTGATTGTTGGAGGGGACCTTAATTTTTCCATAGTTCATTCTGAATCTTGGGGACAGCATGCTCAAAGGGACTCCCTCTCATACTACTTCTCATCCATTCTGGATTATCACCACTTAATCAATATTCCCACTGCAAAGATACAAGCCACATGGAAGAACAATCGAGTTGGTGAAAATGGCCTAGCCAGGAGACTGGACAGATTTTTAGTCAAAGAACAGGTTATGGATTAGGGATTCAACATCAGGCAATGGGTTGGCATGGGTGGGCTCTCAGGCCATCTGCCTATATATATGGAAACGGAGAGTGGTAGAGCTAGGCTGAAGGGTCCGTTTAAGTTCAGTTCAACCTGGCTCAAGGAAGCTTTGTATATCAGCATGGTGACTGATTTCTGGAAAGAAAACCCTCTAGGGGAGAGGAGAGATGTAACAACAGGATTTATCCATAACCTCACAGTGTTGAAGAAGATGTCCAAAATTTGGGCTCACCAAAAATGATTACAGGATGATCAATCTCTGAGACATATTGAACTCCAGTTGGCTTATTTTGAAAATGAGTTGGGTGGTCTATATAGCTCAAAGGAGCATAAGAGTAAAATCACATCCCTCTACTAGACCTGTGGAAAAAATCTCAAAGAGAGGGAAGACAAATGGAGACTGAGAAGCAGGGCTATCTGGATTCAGGAGGGGGATGCTAATACAAAGTTTTATCAAATGTTTGCTAATGAGAGGAAAGCAATAAACACCATCAGGCATATGCAGGATGAACAGGGAAGGACAGCAAACACTTTCCCTCAGCTCGCTTCTCTGGCCAACTCTCATTTTAAAAAAGCCTACAGTGACCCCAAGGAGGCTAACTTGGAAAAAATTATCAGAGTTGGTCAACTTTTCCCCAGTTTTGTGGAGCAAGAAGATGAAGATGATCTGATGCAAGATGTAACATTAGAAGAGCTGGAGGCCACCTTGAAATGGTTTAACAAGGACAAAATCCCAGGACCTGATGGATGGTCCATCGAATTCTATCTGGCTTTTTTTAATTAATTGGATTGGATCTACTTCGTGTAGTTGAGGAGTCAAGAGCTTCGGGTTGTTTGGAAGTCGCCATAACCTCCACCTTTATTGCTCTCATTCCAAAGTCAGATAATCCGACCACTTTTGATGAATTCTGTCCCATTTCACTTTGTAACTGCTTGTATAAGATAATCACCAAAATTATAGCAAACAGATTGAAGCCAATCTTATCCAAGCACATCTTGCTAGAACAATTTGCTTTCCTACAGGACAGGAAAATCCATGAGGCAATTGGGACAGCACAGGAAGTATTACACTCACTCCATAGCAAAAAAAGCAAAGGTATGATCATGAAGGTAGATTGATCTAAAGCATTTGACAGTGAATTGGTTATACTTGCGAATGCTTTTAACTCACCTTTAATTCCCTTTCAATTTTATAAAATGGATTATGGGATGCATCACTAACATCCCATTTAGCGTCCTGGTCAATGGGAGTGCATCTCCATTCTTTATTTCGGCTCGAGGATTACGGTAGGGGTGTCCCCTCTCACCACTTTTGTTTCTTCTGATCATGGAAGGGCTAAAGAAGAACACAGGAGAGGAAGATTAAAGGGTATAAAGATAACTGAAGATTGCACGCTCACCCACCTATTGTTTGTGGATGACGTGCTGATATTTCTCAATGGAAGTGTTGGAGATCTGACTATTATCAGAGATATATTTTTTTATTTCAAAAAGCCACGGGGATGATAATTAATGATGGAAAATCTACTTTGACGACCACTACCTGCTCACAGCATGAAATTCATTATGCTCTCCACTGATTCCACTTTGCACAGATTGGTTTGGAGGAGGGACTAAAATATCTGGGATATAAGTTAAAGCCCATAGGATACAAAATAGCAGATTGGACTTGGCTCATTGCCAAGTTGGAAAAGAGACTCAGCATATGGTATCTCAGATTTTTATTTCGAGCTGGCCGACTTACACTCATCAAGAGTGTCCTGGAAGCAACCCTGATCTATTGGATGTCCCTAGCATGGATTCCTAGAGGAATTTTGACAAGGATTCAAACACTCTGCTGCAGATTCTTATGGAGGGGTAGTCAACCGGGAAGAATCTTCGCATGGGCTAAATGGGATGCACTCACACTTCCAAAAAAATGGGGAGGCTGGGGACTCAAAAAGTTTGATGATTTTTCCTCAGCCCTGGCAGCGAAGCTAGGTTGGCAGTTGGTCACTTCAGACAATTTGTGGACAAGAGTAGCTTACTTGAAATACATTACCCCTTTACAAATTTTGGATTGGATCAAGAGACCGGCTAGAATCAATGCTGGTATATCGATCATTTGGAAGGTTGTCCTGAAAGCTTTGGATCCCATCCACTGAGGCATTACTTGGCGAATCCATTCGGGGAGCAGGGTGCGTATTGGAATTGGCCTGTGGATTGGATGCGAGAACATGCACAGATTACCTCTAGATCTTCTTGTGCACCTAAGAGAGCAAAATGTTAAACACCTTGCTCATATAGCAGATGAGGCAAACTCCTCTCTACTCCATCAAGCTTGGAAATCAGGCCTACAGCTCAACATTCCTCCACATTGGCAACAGCTCTGGAAGGACTATATATAGGCTCTCTCGGAGGCTCATATTCGCATCACTGACGGTGATGATGAGATCATCTGGGCTTTGGAAAAATTGGGGATATATACTCCAAAGGAAGGATACTTAGTTCTGGCAGAGCCGTGGAAGCCCCAGATCCTTCATACCTGGTGGAAACACCTCTGGAAGCTGAAGGCGCCTCCCAAATCCAGATTATTAATGTGGTGCACCTGAGAAATAAAATCCCCATAGGGGTTAACCTGATGAAGCGTTCCTACCATGGACCTCACTGGTGTTATCTTTGCAACATTTATGGTGAATCTGCTTCTCACCTATTCTTGAACTGCCATGAAGGTCGTAAGTTATGGACCCTTGTGACAGCAACCATCCCCACATCTTGTAACAGGCAGGCAGACTCTCTGATTGAAGCCTGGAACTTGTGGTACTCCTCAGTCAAGCCCCACAAATTGAGGAACCTCCCCTTGTTGTTCTGTTGGGTTGTCTGGATAGCCCGCGATATTTTTATCTTTTAGAATACCCCCCCCAGGTAGTCTATAATTATCGCCAAGATCAAAGCAGATTATGATCTCATCCCTGATGACCTGCCCCCCCCCCCTTCACACAAAGGAACATCACACAGGAACTATTTGGACCCCCACATGCCCTGGGCATATTTTGATGGGCCTGCACAAGAAGAAGGTTGTGTAGCGGGTGTTATTCTTCACTTAACAGAGAGGCACTCATTTAGCCTGATCATGGGATTAGGGAGGGGAACTAATAACTTTGCGGAACTTTCAGCAGCCTTACATATTATTCGTTTTGCTTTGGAGAAGAATTTTCATGCTTTACAATTGTTTGGGGACTCTAAAATTGTTTGCGATTGGTTGAATAAAAGTTCTTATTACTGGTCATTCTCATTGAGACACATTCTAGATGAAGCTTTAAGATTGATATCCAATTTTGACTATTTTACATGTAATCACATCTATAGGGAGCGGAACATAGATGTTGATCGTCTTTCCAAAGAAGGCGCGATCTTGGAGCCGGGCATCTGGTTGATCCGTGAACAGAATGAAGGAGTTCATTACTAGTACTATCACAGGCCATTTATGGACATTATGGACTAATTTCTGGACTCTAATTGCATATTTTTGTACATATTACTTTTTGTTGATACTGATCTGACATGCAGCCATTTATATGAATGGCACAGTACATGGTTTTGAATATTATCTCCCTGCTTAGATTAAGATAATATATTTCTATTTTGAACTGTTGGTTTTTTCTTGGATACTTTTCACAGTGTTTGTTGGGCTATTACCTCCCTACGTGGATACAGGTATTTAGCTATGATGCTTCTTCGGAAGATGATATCTATTGATAAAAATATCGGAATATGCATATGCATCTACAAAATGAAATTTATGTTTCTTAATGAAATTACGAATTTTTCCATGGAAAACAAAAAAAACTATAATATAATATAATATTACTATATATCACATTAATATAGGCCTAGAGTATGGCCTAAAACTATTTCTGGTTGGCTAAGAGTTTGTCTTCCTTAGACATAGGGAAACAAGTTAACAGACCACCAACAGGTAATTCCAAGTGTCATGTTTTCCTTGAATAATAGTGATGAGTCAACCTTCATTTGTGGATAGTAGCCAATGATAGTTGTCCCTACTATTGGTTTGACAAGTGAGTTATGATAGATTTTCCCACCATGATTAAAAACTATAACATTATTATACATGTTGCATGCATGGTATTACGAATTCAATTTTGCTTTGACTATGTATTAATTTGTCTTTGACAAAAAAATTATGTCGTTTATCCATAGTTTAATATTGGGAATTCAATTTTTGTTATTATTTAAATTTATTTATTTGTAAGGTGATTGATTGAGGTTTTATTATGGGTTGTTTAGTAACTTCCATTCCTATTAGTTACTAATTTTTTGTTTTTAGTTTTACTTCCTTTTTATTTAATTTTTTTTCTTTCTTTCCTTTCTATTTTCATGACTTATAGGTCTATTTTT
>APFE031523907.1:0-18147 GCA_000404065.3 Pinus taeda | reverse complement strand
TCTAGTCCACCCCTCAATTATTAGGTGTTAGTGAATAGTAATGTGGCAACAGAGACTTCAATGCCAAGTGTCATGGACAAGGGTGCTAGATGATGGGTGTGTCCATGTCCTGAGTGTATAGACGTGAGGAGGAAGCATTCGTAAATGCATGAGTTACCATTTCAGCCTTGGTTTTTCCACCCCTCTTGTGCACCTTTTACTTCTTGATTTTCCCTTGTATTACCACTTATAGTTCAAGGGTTAGAGCTTGCTTTGTATGAAGTAGCAATTTTATTAGCCCTTTAAGATGAGTCAATTTATTGCTCATTGGGGTTGGGACATGCAAGGGCTCCTTTATGATAAAATGGAGCAACATGTGCTCAAGAATTGGGTGATAGACATATTTGGAAGGTAGAGTTCATGCTAAGATTTTTCCCACACGCTAATTCTTCTATCCTTGGCCATCTTTTGCATTTTAACATTTCTTTTTGTTTCTTTTAGTAGCATCAACCTCCTGGAAAAAAATTTGGGCCCTAGTCAAGGTATGTGAACATATGAGTGCCAAGTCCTGAAGAACCAATGACAAGTTGTACCCAAAGAATGGAGGAGAGATATGGACTTGTAGTGTAGGATGGAAGGTGTCAAGTGTGACATAGGGAAGATGGAACATGTTATCTCATTCATGGCTTTCCAAGTAGTGCCCCTCCTATAACCCAGTGGTCCTTAAGGGAAGTCCCAACAGACTAGGATCAAAGATTAACCCCCAAGTAAGGTGAGAGATCAAGAATGCAGTCAAGGTCTGCCAATCATCCAGATCACCCCATAATCCATACTAAATTCCCAAAGACAAACAACTATAAGCACTCAAATGCAAAATGATCAAAATACCTTGTGAGTGGTTTCCCACCTTTGCCCAAATGCTAATCTAGATGGGTAAGAAACACATCGCTAATGCAAGTGGGGGAGATATATGGCATATCATCAGCTAATGGTGGCTCTCAAGGGTTGTTGGTTGTCCGGCTGACCGGTTGGCTATCAAGTGGAGGACAAAAGTTTATCCTATGGGGTTACCCATTTTGTTGGGTCACATGTATTTTTCGTCATAGGGCCATTATCCCAGGAACAAAGCCATTGTATGCTATAGACTTTAATTAATGAAACAACAAATTTTGAAGGGAAGAAATTATTTGTATGTGTTTGAGATTGGTGTAATCATTTCCCTTCAGTTGTTATATTCTATTTAAATGTTAAAATCTTACACATTTTTTTTGGGTCAATAGATCTGATCTATTGGGAAGTATTTAACCAAATCATTGGGGTTAGAAATTAGAATGGTATCAAAGCACAACCTCTGAAGGCTAATTTATAGGAGTTTCACAAGAAGATTGAGCCACAAAGCACAGAAAGAATCAACCAGAAGTTAATGTACAGGAGACATTCGTGCAGGAATCAGAGATTGTACGAATCAAGCCATAGGCAGACACAGCCAGGCAAAAAATTGCATTCAAGGTTGGCCATATGTCATACAATGCCTAAGAGAGATATTGAAGTGGTAGTTGTCCAACTTTGTGGTAAAGGCTAACCATATGGTGATTGAGAAAAACAAAAAGGGGGTGGGTGGGTGGTGGGGGCTTCCAGCTTCCACTAAGGTTGTATGGCGAAAAACAAATGAGTTTGAAAGATAAAAAGTGGATTGTAGCCATAGGCATCAAGTGCAACTGACAAAAAAAATGTCTTGATGGGCTAGAGCACGAGCTAAAAGTAAATAAAGACAACTTCTAGCTGCCAATCTGCATGCAAAAAACAAGAAAGGATTGTCACCAAGTCTGAGACATGTAAAAAGATCCCAACAACAACCAAGTTAAGTGATGCAAACATTGAAAGTCATTAGATCATGTGCATGAAGTCATTAGTGTGCAAGGGGAATCATACACTATTATACATAGCCACATAGTTCCATATAGTAGCCACAAAATCCAAAGGATGTGTGGAGGTTGATAGAAGAGAAGTTTGGGCTGTAAATTCATACTAGTTTGTACATGTAGTGCAGTAGCATGGTGACAACAACTACAATGTACAGCGGGTACATGGGCTAGGCTAAGGGAGAATAAACATCTTTAAACACAAGACGGTGATTGTTAGAACTCAATGACTAGGTGAAGGATATTCATCCTTGTGTGCAGGGTGTGAGGAAGAGTGCAAGGGGCAGTGAGCGATGGGTCCAAATCAGCTAGCAAATCGAAGTACAAATGGTTTGATCAATTGAATTAATTCCAAGTTCTTGTTGTATTAGTATTTTTCCTCAAATGGCCATTACCCCAAGAAGGGAGCCCTTGTATGTTGTAGAATTAAATTAGTGAAACAACAGATTTTGAAGGGAAAAATTGTGTGTGCATGTGTATGAAATTGGTGCGATCATTTTGCTTCCGCCATTATATTTTATTAGGTGTTAAATTCTCATCCATGTTTTTTATTTAGTAGATCTAATCTTCTAGGGAGTAATTATCAAAGTTTGTTGAGGTTAACGAACCAAAGCTCATACTTGATGAGATGAGCAAGAGAGTTGAAGAGGGAATATGTCATAAGTTTGATGAAGCCTTAAATAGAGATGAAGACAAATAAAAATTCAAAAAGGACTTGAAGATGGATAAACAAAGTTGATGGATGGTACAATAATTCAGTTTCAAAAGGGGAAGGAATAGAAGATATAACAAGGTTGCCACAAATTTCTTAAACTTGAAGTAGAGATCATGGTTAAAGACAAATTATGATAGTATTATCTCAGAAGTGACCGCAATCAAAGATCAAGAACACAAGCTAGGGCATAGTACTATACTAGAAAGGAAGATTAATGATAATGTTGTGCATGATGGAGAAAAACCTTAAAAGGTGGAACAATATTGATATCCTCATTACTAGGAATGCCTATAATGAATACAGGAAAGTGCATATTAGTAACCTCGTTCAACGAAAATAAATGGAAGAACCAATGGAATTCATGTACCCAAAAGCCAAGGAACAAGTATATGATAAAACTAAAAACTACAACAAATTGGAAAAATGAAGATAATACATGGAATAAAAAGAAAACAACCTAGTAGCGTTAGATTATCAAGGATTGGCACCAATAATAGTTACAAATGGATGGATAGATAATTAAGCATGGAAAGCACTAAGAAAAAATAAGAGGAATTCTTACTATTTGAAATCATCTTAATGCTTAAAGGACAAATCTCTTAAGGAGGGAGGGCATGTTGTTCCCTTATCACAACATAATGGGTCCTATGGGTCCATCAAGGCCAGTTGAATCGTAAAAGTCGATGTAATGGATCACTGTGGTGTCTTTTATCATGTTAATTGATGCCCCTAATATTATTTTATCATATTTTAATGTACCATCCATGATTTCTAGCTTTATGACTAATTTCTATTGTATATATTTATAATGCTTTTCCAAGAAATATAACATAAACCCTTCCATTATTTAAAATAAAAGGAATACAAATGATTTTTTGACAAAACATTAAGGTGCATAAGCTCAGTTATAGAGTTCACAAACTAAACCTCCATAAAACTCCAAAATAGATCATCAAAAATGAAAACTACCCATTACATAGATTTTTCAAACCTCTCAGAAAGCAATCCCCATCTTAAAAAGTCTTAAAAGGAGAGAGCTTGGATCTTTTCAACAAGCTTGTTTGGATCATGGTTGTGCTCTCAATAGATGTGACGAATGTGGATTTTAGTGAAGCTTAATTTGATTTCTTTCATGCGTTGAAAACTATCAAATACATCTATATTTCTTTGCATTCTAATTCCCCTTAGCCATTCCACCACCAGTAAATAGTATCCATAAATATCGATGACCCCGAGTCCTCCTTCCAAGGATAATTTCATCAAAATAGATAAGACCTTGATTTCTTCATAGGTGATTGTGCCCCACCGCACAAAACACACTCAAATCTGATTTTGTGGAAGTCAGAAAGGTGAACCTCGATATTTTGAGGCGCCTTCAAATACACATGAATACTTGATGTCTCTATTCTTGGATCTACAACAAATCAATACTTTTTCACTACTTTGGTTTCTCAAAGAGTAGATAGGCTCGTTTAAGTTTGCAAAAGATTTCGTATGGTTATTTACATGCTCCTTGGAATAGGAATTCATTCCTAGTTAACCATACCACCCATAAAATAAAACATGGAAGAGGTCGACCGTCGATGTGCTTCAGATCTTACCTCTTGATATCCAACCAGATTTCTGATGTTTCTTCTGTGTCTTCATACCGTAACCCTTTGCCACTAGTGATAGATTTTGTAGCACTACATACCACTTCAGTAAAATAACATTGAACAGAAATTTGGTTGATGCTTGCATAATTTTCCATAGATAATGGGCACCTCCCAGCACTCTGCCAACTTTTTTTGTAGTATATCCCATATCAAAGATTTTATTTTTTTTTTCGAGAAAAAGTCGTAAGAAATCATGATATTTTAAGGGTGGCTAAAGCTTTCAAATATGCTGCCAGTTTGAAATATCCTTTTCCTCCTTTTTTTTAAGAGCTGCAAGGTATCTTAGATTAACCTTGCAGTCATTTCCTATTCATTTTCAACCCATACAAGACTGTTTGGTTAATCTCTTAATCTTATATAATGCAACTAGGGGGCAGAGACATATCGGTTCCACTCTAGTGCCAAATCCTTGTTGAGTCCTACCTGGCTTGCATCCTCATTGTTCCTGAAATAAAATGCTTCCAAATAAAACCAATTTTAAGAAATGTAAGAGGGCAATCAAACGTTGTGAGATGCTTGACATATGGAGGCCTCCTATCCATGAATCAGTTCGTTCCAATATGGACCTTCTGTCCATTTCCAATTAGCTAGGAAAGACGATCACCAATGATTGAGAAGACTTTTAGTACCTCTTTCCATACTATAGATCGTCCAGAAATCGATTTTCTAGGGTATCGTATCCAGTCCTCCAGGATTGATGGTTCAATATATTTCCACTTCATCAAACTCTGCCACAGAACTTCAATAAAGAGGACTCTCCGCATTACCTTTGTAGCCAACGATTCTAAAAATGGAGAGAAAACTTTGAATCCCCAGCTTCACTACTTCTTAGGCCTTAATGGTGTTTTCCATTTAACTAAAAGTATGCCACCATATTCTCTCATTCCTGCCCAAACATACCTGGAGCACATTTTCATTATCTTGTTTAGTATGTCTGTGGGTATTGAAGGAAAAGACGTCTGATAAATAGGTGTGACCTCAAACATGCTTTTAACAAGGGTCAGACTCCCTCTTATGAATATCCACCTGTTATATTAGAAAATGACCCTTTTTCAGTCTTTAAAAATAGCCATAGCCAGTCTTTGTAGTAGTTATTTTCCTTCGAGTGAAAACCCAAATACTTTGTAGTCTCTTCAAATTCTGTAACTTTAAATAGAAACAAAATCTTAATTCTAATAGAAGTTGGACCATCAATCTGGTGCAACGTTAAGGTTGAATTTTAAAGGTAGGTCTTTATTCATGTAGCTATACAGCATTGAAGAAGAACATTTCCTATCATTTTTGTCTCCCGGAAAGAACCATAATATCCTATACAAAGAGTATATGGGTGATAGTGAGTTCTTTGTTCACTTGAATTACTTTTATTTGTCATTCTTCGTTTAGACTCTTCAAAATTCTACTGAGAACCTTTGGCACTAATAAGAAGAGTAAAAGTGACAGGGCGCATCTTGACTAAATCCTCTCCATGGCTGGAAAAAAATAAGGTGACGCATTTATAAGGCAACGTATGATATTGTGGATATGCACTTACCTATCCAATTGACAAAGTGGATATCAAACCCTATGTGAAGCATCAATTACAATCTTAAGAAATTGAATCCACTCTATCATATCTATTTGAGAGATTCAACTTGATGACGGAGGAGGTAGTATTCCTTGATTTAATAGTGTGGAGCACCTTGGAATATTCCCACCATATCAAAAATCTGCCTTCCTGGAAGAAAACCAAACTGCTCATCAGAGATGATAGCCTTCAGGCTATTACTTTGGCACTACATAATCGTTAATGAGATGGGCCAATTTGCGTGAAAGAGAAGGGGCTTATTCATATTGAGGTTGTTCGCAATGAAGGTGGAGTTGAAAGAACGAAAGTCATTCCCCATGGATCTTGGTTCTTCAACAACTAGTGACAAGTATTCCCTTATCTCTTTAAAGAAACCTTCCAAAAGCTCAATGGTCCAGCCATCTATGACTAAAGATTTATCACCTTGAAAAGAGTTTTTATACCTTTTAAAGATACTCTTCACTGACGTGGGCATTGAGTGAATCATTTTGCTCATCTAAGAGCAATCTGTTCGAAAGAGAGATGTATAGGAAAATTTCAGAATATTCAACTTATCTGGCTTCTTGTAGATTTTCTTGTAGTGATCCACACGCACTTTAACAACATCTTTAAAGAAAGACAGAATCAACAAGGCCAATGATGTCATATATGTGAAAAAAATAGAGTTTTATTCTCCTCGTTTCAACCACTCTGCCATAGCTTTTTCTCTCCATAATGCCTCTTCCCAAGCTAGAAATTTGCTTCTATCTTCTTCTAGACTTGCATCAGAACATAACATTTGTTAGGTCATCATGTATGACCTCTAGTTTATCTTCCACTTCTGTAAGGGGCTGCCGGTTCTGAGAGTTTTGTCCTTTAAAGTTTAATCCACTGCAATGGCTTTAATCCTCAACACGTTTATAGGAAGGGCCTCGATGGCTTACTCTCTAGAACCTATATCATAGGGGATCCATTCAGCTTTAAAGAAGATGATTCAGGTGCCCAGAATGGTGAGGAAGATCAGTCATGCACACATGGTGCTCCAGTTGTGGTTCTATGTGATAATCCAGACTCATGCAATGGAAGTATTTTGAACCACTTTTCATCAAGCTTACATGGATACAAGAAGACAAGGTACACACAAATTTAGCATTGTCCAGTATGATGTAATATCTCTTCAAGCGAATGAGATCCTAGTTTTCAAATCCATTCATTGCATATCCTAAGATCATTGCATTCATGACAGCCCAACTCATCTAGGCCTTCTATTATAGACCTGGTGTACATCATTTATGGTCTTGCGTTTCAGACACGTTATAAGGAAAGCAACCACAAAACCATCAGATTGAAATCCATATCTAATTATACATTTATGGCAAGCTTTTCATGTCTCGAAGCTACCAAATTGACACATGCAAGAAGCACACATGAAAATCTGTCCACATATGGCTCCATGTCAGTCAATTACATTTCTGAGAAAGTGCCAGAGCTTCCAACTCTACACATATCCCACAATCATTGCATTCTATGAGACAACATCCTGTTCTGCCATTTCTTGAAAGACCTTTACAAATATCTGGGATACCCATTCAGCAAATATCTAACAACCAATGCATTCTAGGAAACAGCATTATATTCAGGCAAATTTCCAAACACTGTCCAAGCTTCTTGTCTAGTTACATTTGACATAGATGTCTAAAAGGCATCTCCAGCTACAACATCAGAAAGTAACCAACATTTCCATGACATCGACAAGAATTTCCAAATTTGCACACAACAACGAACCGAGTCTTTCCTGAGAGAAAAAGAAGGTCTGAATTGGTTGAGGGGCAGGTTGTCTTGTCCAGTAGGCAGTTTGACCAAGTGACCAGGGCAATCAGTTTGACTTTTGCTTAGATGTATCTCGGGTGGCTTGAACAATTTCTCTAAGGAAAAAGGTCGTTGGGTTTTTCCCAGTGAGTGAGTTTTCTTAGGGTAAAGATCTTGTGTTTTTGTTCGGCTGGAGTGTGAGTTTTTTTGGGTAAAAATCTTGTGTTCTGGTTGGGCCGTCTCTTTATGATTCTACTATTCTACTGATCTTCTGTGTAATTGTGTAAAAAAGAAGTCAAATCTGAGGCAAAGAAGAAGTCGCATCTGAGGCTGAGAAGAAGTCAAATATGAGGCAAGAAAAGAAGATAAATCTGAGGAAAATAAAAGAACGAATTTGTGGCAAAGTTTATGAGCTTCCCTGGGCAACAAAACCGAGTCTTTCCTGAGAGGAGAAGAAAGTCGAATTTGTTCAGCAGCAGATCATCTTGTCTGGTAGGCAATTTGACTGTGTGACCAGGGTTGTAAGTTTGACTTTTGTTTCACTTAGATGTATTTAGATGTATCTATGTTGAGTTGAACAATTTCTCTACAGAAAAAGGTTGTTGGGTTTTCCCAAATGGGTTTTCTCAGGGTACAAATCTTGTTTGACTATCTTTTTATGATTCTACTGTTTTGCTATTGAAGATCTTTTATGTAATTGTTTAATGATAAATGTAAATACAATTGAATGAATATCATTAAAAGTAATTATCGGTTAAGAAAACTATAAAAAATCAACAAATTCTACCTCCACGAACTTTGTGACCCCACCAAGAGTTGTACAGATCGTTATTAATTGTCCCCGGGTCTTCAAAAGCTGAGGCTGTGCATAAGCAAAAGAAAGCCATTGGAACACAAACAAAGCGTCGCTATCATCTAATCCGTTTCAGGTCCTTGTGCTTCAGTCAATTCTCGACGACTCATCGTGAATTGGAGATTATTGATCCCTGCCACGTGAGAGCTTTCTGCGTCTAAATTAAGAGTTGCCCGAGTGCATTATTATTTCGAAAGTCTCTTTACAAGTATTAGGCAATTCCTTGTTATAGGCGATTCCTTGCTGAAGTCAAGAAGGATTAATGCTCAAACCGAAATGTGAAGAATCGTCCTAGAAACCTAATTCACCCAAAAGCTCGTATACTTCATATTTCTCAATCTCGAATTGAATTGCACTGCTTTTATTAATAACCAAAATCCAGTGCAAAGTGCTCAATTTTCAGCCTAGTTTCAGATATTTTAAACAAGCATCTTTTTAAACATGAACATCTTTTCAAAATAATCCTAAATACTAATATATATTGACACAAGTAAGAAGTAGCAAGTAGCAAACAAAAAAAAGTTCTTTGAGATTACAGAAAACAGAAGAATATATCACATTGATAAGAACATATCCAACGTTCGCTAGATTTGAGACAATACCTGAAGCAGGACGTTGTTTTGATTTGGAAAGAGAATTCATATATTCCAATTCCGGCACTCTTTGGGGACTAGAATTTAAATCAGGATTCTTAAAAATCAATGAATTTGTTGACGGTGGAGCAGCAAATGCTTCATATTTTTGGCTTCCCAGTAACCTATACTTTGGGTTCTGTTTCTCACCAGATAAAAGGTACAATGTAACTTCCCGTAGAGATCGGAATCGAAAGCCGGTAGATTTTTCGACATAATACTACAGTAAACAACCATTTTATTGGTGTAAATAAAAATGAGACATATTTTACTCATTATGAACTAAGTTTCTTTACAAAACATCACAAGCGTTCTTATTGAACGCTAAAAATATACCTTATCCTTTGACCCTGCTGTCGCGCCAGATTCTCGGTTATCCATCCTTTATCCATCCATCCTTTACGAAACCACTGGGAAGATTTTGAACAGTTTTCTTTTTATTTTTCCGGTGCTTTCTGACTCTTCATTCCCTTGCGCTGGAATCGCAGTACTGGGCTGTATGGGGATGACTCTGCTCAAGCATTTCTATTGGATCTGTTTTCCAGCTCAAACTCCCTGAAACATAAAACAAGAAAATACGTATACAAAATTAATTAAATAACTTAAACGGTGATAACACTAAAGAAATGTCTGATCTAATTTCATGCTTTGAATAAGGAAGATGCATTTGGAAAATTATTGAAAAAAAAACAGATGCAAGAATTTTATTATTAGTAATTTATAAAAGGCATGGACAATGCACATAATTGTTTCTCAGTGACTTACTAATTTTGAAAAATAGAAACGTGTAAACAGAGAGAGAAAAGGGTTCACGAACAAACATGTAAATGGCACTCTCATTTTCAAAGGACAAGCGCAGTCATTACACTAGCCTAGCCATTTCCTAATTTAAAAACAAAACAAAAAACACTGCAAAACGAGTATACTCATGATTCAACACCTGGATGGATCTACGGGTTTACGAGTTTGAAATCCTTTTTTAGTTTGAAACCCTTTTCCTTTTTCTCATCAATGATATTATGTGTGGGGTTTAATGAAGTTTTCTCAGGTTAGATCTAATAACTTGTAGACTTAATACAGTAGATAATAGACTTAATATAGTAGATAATAGCCGTTCAAATTTATGAGGTGTAATTCAGTAGATCTATATATGGTTTAGTTTTTAAGTGGATTTTAGGCATAAATTTATGGTAAGGAGTTGATAGTGGGTGTGTCCAGAATCTATTAATACATATGTTGATTTAATGAATTTCTATATGTGATATACATATGGATCTAAATGAGGATCTTAGAGTTTATCTAATAATGCATAGATCTGAGTTAAGAATGTGTAGATCTAAAGTTCAATACAATGTTTTTTATCTAGATTTTTATTTTTTCAATCGTCAAGATAAAATCTAAATCCAAATCACAATCACAATATACATATGTTACTCTACAGATGAATTTCTTCTCAATAACTTACCTTCAGCTTGCAGAGGAGGAGTTCTTGTCGCAGTCCCTCATATATTCTTTGCATTCATTATTTTCTCGGCCTTGAATGTTAGGAGAAATAATTCATCTCGCTTTATACAACTACTCTTTTTCCTAGTTGGGCATTGTTCTAAGAACATCATCAAGCTTTGCATCTTTCTCCTGATAATCAAAAAGACGTACCTCAAGCTCTGCATCTTTCTCCTGATAATCAAAAAGACGTACCTCAAGCTCTGCATCTTTCTCCTGATAATGAGAAAGAGGTACCTCTTCTTCCTCTTCCCCTCTTATTTCTATTTATATCATTAGGGTTTTCTTCTTATACTTAAATATCTTTACTCTTTTTATTCGCGATTAGGGTTTTCTTCTTATACTTAATTATCTTTATTTTTTTATTCTCGATTAGGGTTTTCTTCATATACTTAATTATCTTTATTATTTTTATTCTTTATAAATATGATTGTCCACGAAACCCTATACTAGGGTGTTCTAAAACATCATGTTATTCTTATACTAGAGTGTTCTAAAAACATCATGTTAAATTTTAATTGGTGTAATTGTAAAATGCTAAATTTACAAAATTTTAAATCTATGTTGCTTAAAATATTTCTAACTAGTTTTTCACCTTTTATTTCTAATTTGTAATGGGACATAGACTTATTGGCATCATGCTCACTTCCATGTACATTTTGGCTATGCATTTACTCCCACTATAGTTGTTGACATCAAAGTTTTTATTAGAATGTTTGAGTTTTTGTCACCATGTCCTTCACCCCAGTTTTAAAGAAATTAAATTTGTCTATTAACATGTTCTTTTTCTTATAATTGATAGTTTATGCCTCTAATTAGTTCAAGGCCTATCATTTCCATCAACAAGGTTTTATCATCATGCGACCACACTTTTAGAGTCCAATGGTTGGCCCTTCCACTCCTACTACCTACATGATTAATATTTGAATATTATTATGCACAATTAACTAAGTAGTTTCCCACCTACTTTGCCCAAAATAAATTTTGAATAATTCCATATCCAATTATTGATATTTAAATATTATTGTGCATTGCCAATAATAGATTTTGAACCAATTATATATCCAATGAGACTTTGTTTTTCATTATTTTGTTTTGTTTATTATTTGTTAGGTAAGAATCAATGTTGTTAAACCTAGTCATGGAGCAATCTATTAAATTCTTGATTGTGACTTATCTAAGTTAGCTCACTCTTCCTGAAGAAGACATACTAGTTTTTCACCGGGTTGTTAAACTTAGTCATGGAGCAAGCAATTAAGCTCTTGATTATGACTTGTCTAGGTTAGCTTATTCTTTCTTTTACTAAAGAATAAGAAGACATATTGGTTTTTCATATATCTTAATCTTTAAATTTGACGCTCTTGATTATGACTTGTTTGGGTTAGCCCATTCCTTCTATCACCAAGGAATAAGAAGACACACTAGTTTTTCACATATCGTAATCTTTAAATTTAGTGTTTGCTTAGTCATTCCAATATTTCATAAAGACTTGCCTTAAATTTATCCATAGACAACAAACAAAAATAATGGTATATTTACACTCCCTAGCTTATGGGAATGTAATTATGAGCATACAAAAATGGTTCCAATATATTTAGCTTATTAAAGACTACATTTCCTCTCTTTTTTTACCTTAGTATATGGCCATTTACAAATGGAAACTTAATAGTGAGTATTTTCTTGTCCCTCTGTCTCCTTTTCTACATAGTGGGATTAAGATTAACAATTAGCTTTACAAAGTCCCCAAATGGAGTGGTAGGGATGCAAAAAGGTGGGGAGGTGTGTTTTCTCCTTCCCACCAGCTTACACACGTAAGGGAGCTACCAACACACCCCATCATCATTCCTATCAAGCCAAAGCACAGGTAGCCACACTCAGTTTCTATACGCTGCGTGATCGACAATTAATTTGTGTGAGCAAGGGATGTTGGTGAACATGGTAGAGGATACAAACAGACCAAAGAAATTGAATGGGAGGTGTATCAGGCTGTAAGGTAAGCATGTCACCTCGAGATTTCACACCAGGGAAAATCATAATTGGTGGCAGGGGGCAGGCGTTCAAGTTAATACTACACTCATGGAGTTGGAAATTAACTCTTTTGTTTGGCATTCTAATCAATTATGGGACACCTCCTTGGGGACAAACACATTGTGTTATCTAGGCGCATGGAATCTCCTCTTCCTAGGCTACCAAAGGAAGAGAGTCGTTGGCATCCTCCCCTCACCATGTATTCTGTGAAGGTGTTTGGGAATTTTGGAGTCCACTTCTAGGGAATTCTAGGGCACATCAGTTTCATTCCAAATTTTCTCCTCAACCACCCCAGTGATTTTGCAAAGTTAGATCTATTTGGATGGAAATCTCTATAACGGTTTCATGAGAATGGGTCATGTTGAAGGAAAAAATTTCATACAAGATATATTCCCTTCTTGTCAAGCCGCCTCCAAAAGAAAGCAACTCTAAGAGGCATCGACATGTAATTATGTTTGCTTTGTTCATTAGCAACTCTAAGAGATTATTAGTGGGGAGCTTTATCTAGAAGAATGTTCTTGGAGCACTATTGATCAAGTGTACTAGTTTAGGGTGGCATGAGTAGAATTTCATCTACTTTGTATATAGCATTGTCACCTAACCTCAGGTTGATAAATAGAGTTGAGAAGCCCTTGGGAGTTGCACCACTCTTAGTGCAATACCAAGGCTCACTAATATGTTTATGCCAAATAATCTAGGAGTGTTGTGAATAGGAAGAACACACTGAGGTGTTACTTCTTTCTTGTTGAAGCAAGCGTCGATCCTTCTATTTCATTAAATCAACAGAAAAATTACATATTGTACAAAGCCCCGTCCTTAACCAGAAAATGGGAAACTGAAATCCTTTCAAAGATCAAGACCCCCCAATCTGCTAAGGTGATCAACTTACATAATGAGAATAAACATGTAAAGGCAAGACAAGCCCCCACTCAAACTAACGGGAAAAACAAAGTCTCTTGGGCCCACCCACAATAATAGACCCTACTGACCGCTCAAAAACCACACACCACTAAAGAGTGGGAAAGCGCTCCAAAACGAAAGAGAGGACAGAGCCCACCTAGCCCCACAATAGCACGATCGATCCCAATCGTTAATCTAGGGCGTCGGATCCAACGGCCAGAAATCAAATCGCATGGCCTAACACTACCGAGGAATAGTGCGCGATCAAAGGTGGTTTCATAGTCTACCACCTGCCACGTGTAACAAGCTCTATGGAATTTCTCCCACAATAACAAAACCATTAAACACTGATGAAATGCGCGATCACCAAAAAAACGTGCAAGCCAAGTTTGTCGAGCCCGAAAACAGAAAAGGGGAAGACATCCGGCAGCTTGAAAAATGAACCCTGCAATTTGAATGTTCCTGCTACAGAACCGAACTCCAGTAAGGTACTTTTGTGGGAAAAGACCTAGCACCTTTTCAATCAAAGAACTGTGCATCCCTTCCGAATGCCTCCAGGGTAAAATGAAACCAAAATTTTCTTTTCTGTCAACCATGTGCATGCTGGAAGGAAAACGAATACTGACTGGAGAACTCAATCCGTGCTAGTCATCCTGGCTTGATTTCTGAATATTTCTTTATCTTTTGTGGCTTGTTCTTCGCAAAGAACTTTTATTCTATTTTGTGGTGTTTCCTGCCACTTTTTCGCCATTTCGCCATCAATATTATTCACCCCTTGATTGGCAAGAAGATCTGCAAGTTTGTTGGCCGATCTACGAACGTGATTGAAACTCACTGTTTGAAGCTTCTGGAGGTGAACGTGGATTCTTTGTTAGACCTGTATTAATTTCCAATATGTAGAGACTTTCTCTGGTCGAGATCCACCATTGATTTTTTTCATAGAGTTAATGGTGATCTTTGAGTCTGCTTCAACAATGACATTTGAAACATGGTACTGGATCAGAAACTCAAGACATTGTTCCATAGCCATTAATTCTGCCATATTATTTGTGGCTCGTCCCAAATGATAGTGAAAGATAAAGATGATATTGCCCTTATCTTCTATTAAAACTCCTCTGAAACCTGTTGATCACGGGTTGCCTTTTGAAGCCCCATCGATATTATATTTTAGATAGCTTTTCGGAGGAGGATGCCAGAAGTCCTTCTCTGTCTCAATAATTATGTTCTTCTTGCTCAGTCCTTGGGGAATAATTCCTTCCATTCCCAGCTGTCTAAGAGTTCTGAGCTCAACCTCAGAGGGCGGATTTTTAGGGAGATTGCGAACTGAGATACTCACAGTCTCCCATGTTAAAATTTTCTTATGATAAACCAACCACAGAAAGTCACTATAAAATTGTTTCCAACAACCCCCCTTTTTTATGAAAAATTTAGATAATAAAAGTAGCAACAATCATATTCTCTATTCACACTTCCGCAAATTATTAAATTAATTTTCATGTTCATACCAAAAACTTGCAAACATAAGAAGCTACATCCATCAAATAGTCTATTCATAAAATTCTAGTACATAAAAACTACGATAAGTAGGAATTTTACTCTAACAATTTATATGAACAAAAACTGCAGCCATTCATGTCTTTTGACAAACACTTTGCATGACAGTAAGTAGTACTTTTACTCTAACAATTTATATGCACAAAAACTACAGCCATTCATATCTTTTGACAAATACTTTGCATGACAGTAAGTAGGACTTTTACTCTAACAATTTATATGCACAAAAACTAAAGTCATTCATGTCTTTTGATAAACACTTTGCAAACGTGCAATATACAACCATTGAGGCATTTTGACAAACACTTTGCAAGAATGCAATCTACAACCATTGAGGCATTTTGCCAAACACTTGGAAACAATGAATTTGAGATTCTTCTTCAACCTATTCAGCTCAGAAAATTCTGAAATTGAAACTTCAAATGTTGGCATCTTAAAACCAGGACTAAACAATCTTATTTTTTCATCAAAAAATTGAAAACAGACGCATATAATTAACAACAACAATCTATAAAATCACCCATATTTTTTTATCTCAGTTTAGAAAAGTACTTTTTTGGAATCAAATGAGGGGTTAAATGGCTAAATGGCACAGATACCCCCTGATGTTGAGCGGAAAAGAAACAGAACATTCCAGAGATGTGATTTATTAAAACAATGACAATAAACATTCCTACTATCTCATTTATAGGAGGAGCAACAAATTCTTGTCATAAAGGAGGAGTAATATGCATGCATTGTATTCCATTTATAGGAGTGTAACTCATGCCATTAAGGAGAGGTATGCATGACTTAGTTAAGGATAGTGTAACTTATGCATTAAAGAGAGCGTAAGAGGAATCTTTTATGACATGTCTTTAATGAGTTGAAGAGGAATATGCCATTATTTTATGAGTGCATAAAATAGAGTGTAATGTATTATTAAAAGAGAGAGATTTACATAGAGCTATGAAAGTCATCAAGGAGATAGGTGTGAAGTGATTGAGGAGATGAAGGTGATTTGTAATTCTCTTTTAATAATAATATCATAGGCTCATAAAAGATAATATTAATATTAATAATATTTAGGATTAATTTGAGATTGAACGATTATGACTGATTAATGATAAGTTAAGTGATTTTCCTTCAACTATACTTGATTGCCAATTTATGTAAGGTGATTTACTATTTTTGGAAAGTCATGATTGAGATGCTAGACATGACTTTCTATCTTTAGAAAGTCACTTTAGGATTGTTAGAAAAGAGGTTTTGTTAAGGAAATTCATCCTTGAGCTTCACGTGAGTGGTATTTTTCTTCCGTAGAATAGGGATTCTATACCCCTATTGCATGCATCTCCATGCCTTAGTAGATTGAGGACTTTGCACTCTAATCTACTCTAAAGATCCCAGATTCCACACCTTGATCTTTTTAAATTTTCAGGACTCCATGCCCTAAACATATTATTATAGATACAAGTCTCCAAGTCTTTATCTTTCATGGATTTAGGACTCCTCACCCTAATTTCCATGGCTTCTCATCTACTCTGCGTTGAAACTCCATGCTTCACCTTAAGGTACTGATTGTGAGCTCATATCCATATGATGCTTCGTTGTTAGGGCCTTGTTCCAAGACCTACACACATCACAATCTCATAGATCAAAGGAATAAATATATTTCATAATTTAACTTATTCACATTTTACCAAATATTGTGCATGACTTCCACAACCATTTTGGTTTTAGAGAAATGACTTCCGCAGTCATTTAAAATTTGAACATCCTTGTTTGAAAATAACCGTGTTCCATATCACATCCTACTCAATACAATATTAAGCATATAAAATCATAAAAATCATGTATCATGACTTCCACAGACATTTATAATTTGAGCATCCTTGTTTGCAAATAACTATGTACCTGCCACATCTTGCTCATTACAATATTAAACATATATAATCATATAAATCATGTATCATCCATAAATCATAATTAACCATATGTTCCACATAACGATGATCATCCATGGATCTATGTGTCTCAATCTTGAATCAACATCCATGTCATACACATATTGCCAAACTAAGATACCAAAAGAGAAAACATTGATAATATGTTCTTAGCCAAAATCATTTCTTATACACACAACCATAGATATTATCCTAAGCACACAACAACTAGGTAACCAAAACCAGGTCTATATCATATCAACATGTACATAAGTTTCTCACGCATAATATTATATCATTATCTCAAAATCACCCTCTCTAAGTGTCATCAAATCTATCTCACCAATAAGGGACACTACAATTTTGGTGTATCAATCCCCTATTCCTAGGTTTATTACCCCCCTCATACGTTGCAAATATTCCCCACCATTCATTAAATTATTTTCCCGACCCCGCTGAACAACCTATCACCTCACACTAACTCTCCGCCACCTCTCACCTCATCTTTGTCCATCTCCCAAGATCCAACTGCCCACATAGCATTTTGGCCCCCCATCACCATCCAAACTTTATCATTGGGGGCGGGGGTCTGAACTGGGTGGTATTTGAAACCACGCCCACCCCTATGTGTCAACACCATAGCTTTTCATACCCCTCTTGGGAAAAACTGATAAACGCTTCCCCCCCGCCCCCAAAACAAAAAATTGTTTTTCTGCCTCCCAATATCGCTCTCCTACCCGTTGCGCTCCTGCCACTCACCTTTCGCCACATCATTTGCCTATTAACTCCACCAATTACATATTCTCCCTCCAAAATTAAGTCGTTAAGCATTAAATGGTTTAGCTGTTAATCCAATGGACCCATGCTATGTTCAATGGAAAAACCACACTGTTATAATAAACCTCCCTTTCACTCATTAGCAAGTTATTAAATTCATGCATTGTTACTGTTATTGCTTTGTTACAGGTTTGTTGGGCTAAACTCCGACGTTTTCACCCGCCAACGACAATGTCTGCTTACTTGTTTTCAGTCTATTGCCTCTATTCTTGCCCCCAAAACTTGACTCATCTCTGTGTATTGAAACCTCAAATCCAATTTCCACTCTTGTCCTTAGCTTTATCCAAATATT
>APFE031523903.1:2419-22667 GCA_000404065.3 Pinus taeda | reverse complement strand
ACATTACGAGGTTTGTTGTTTTACAATTATTTTCAAGACCAAAATAAGCTTTCCAGCCCCCATTAATCCTTTTCTCAATGCTATGGTTCCAGTTGAGCTTGTGATGAATATCAATTCCTAGGTACTTGTAAGAAGATACTTCCTCCAAGTTATTATTGTCATACATAAAATTAGCGTAAGTGTCCTTCTTAGATTTGCTAATCATAACTTTTGTTTTGTTAGTGTTAACCGTCATACCCATGGTAGAGCAGAAATCCTTAAGAAGCCTGAGTTGCTTATCAAGATCAGCCGAGCACCTTGCCAAAAGAACAATATTATCAACATAGAGAAGAAGGATGACGACTATCCCAGCTAAGATCGTGCCATCACATCCTGCTTCCTCTAAATAGCCTTCGAGCTTATCGATGTAAATGCCAAATAGGGTAGGGGAGAGGGGGCAACCTTGTTTAACTCCGATCTTACACTTAATATCTTTCGACCACCCCTCATTGCTCTTTAGCTTGGCAATTACATTCTCGTATAACCTTATAGCGACAGCTCTCAACTCGAGAGGAACCTTTAGCTCTTCTAATCTATTCCAAAGGTTATATCTAGGAACCGTATCAAAAGCCTTTCTAAAGTCCACAAAGCAACAAAATAAATTGGATTTATCATTACGACATTCCTCCGCAATGATCCTAAGTGTAACAAGGTGGTCTGTTGTTGAGTGATGCCTTCTGAAACCTGCTTGGCCTTTAGCTCGCTTACCTTCACTTTCAAGCCGTATGATTAACTTCTTTTCCAAAATACTACCATATAACTTGGCTAAGAGAGGGATGATCATAATTGTCCGATAATTAGAGGGGTTATTTGTATCCCCACTTTTAAAAATAGGGATAATGAGGCTCTCAGTCCAAGTTTTAGGGAACCCTTGCTTGACTTCTTGATTGAAAAGCTTGTGGATGTGGGGGATGAGGTCAGGACCTCCAATTTTTAAGATTTCCGCCTGGTAACCTTCAATGTCCTTAGCTTTCCCATTAGCGAGGCGATTAACCCAAACTTAATGTCTTCTAAAGAGAAAACTTCTTTTGTTGTGAGAAGGGTTTCCAAATTACCCATGACATTTGGAGATTCATAAAGCTTTTTAAGATAGGAATTCCAATCGTGAAGAGCAATTTTATTATTATCTTTAGTCTTCCTAGTCAAAATCTACCTCCAAAATTTCTTAAGAGCTACCTTAGAGAGGTATAAGAGATTCTCTTGTCTTTGACAAATGTATTACCTCTTTTTCCTTTTAGTTAGGGCTTTGCATATTTTTATCTTGTCCATTTTAAGAGATTCGTCAACAACTTCCTTAATTGCTCTCCTCGCACTTTTACAATCTTTGTCATACCATGGATTGATTTTGCTATTTCTTTTATTATTTGAAACTTCAATATGAGAGGGTTGTAGTAAAATTATGATCGAGGTCTTCTATGTTGTCTATACTAGATAAAGGAAGCAAATTAGTTTTTAATTCATTTAGAAAGGGATCATTTTTATTTCTGTCAAATATTAAGTTCTTTTGGCTGTAAGTATTATTTTCTATGGGAACTCTATGCATGACAAAATTGAAAGTTATAAGTAAAGGCCTATGATCAGAGTCAGGTTTGTGGTCGTTTAAGATGTCAAAATTTATTATTTCGTTGTATAATGGGAGATCGGAAATAACGTAGTCTACCACGCTACTACCAAGTCCATGGATGCAGGTCATCTTGCTGGAATTGGGCCACTTCTTTGGACCGTTGCAAATTATGAGATCCTGAGCACTACAAAGCTTGACTAGCTCTGACCCAAACAAGCTTTCCCCAAGGTCTTTAGAGCTCCTTTTGTACCTACTAGCTAGAGTAGGGTCTTCGTCTAACCAAAGAGGATTAGGGTTGGAATGATTGCTTAGAATAATAGAATTACACTGACACCAAGTTAGATGTTGTCTACAAAAATCTACTAACTTTTCATCACCTAGTTGGAAAAAAGATCGAGGTAAACTATAGAAATTTCCTTCATGAAGATTGTAATATCTCCTAAACATATGCATTTAAATGTGGATGTTTGTTATATTTCTAGTTCAAATGGTAAATGAAATTTTTAATTTTATATAATAGATCCTAAAATTTTTAATTTTATATAATAGATCCTAAAAATTTGCAAGAAACTTTAATGGTAATAATTTGTATAAATAAGTGAAAGAAACCGGAAATAATGGTTGGAATTTCGGAGAAAAATTTGGATTGAGTTATCCCTTTAGAAAATAAAAGTTTGAAGATGATATTTTGAAGCAGATCAATTATAATATATTTTTTTTCCAACCCTTAGCACTTGCTTATGTTTTTTTGTTTTTGTTTTTGGTTTTTTTTTTTAAATTTGTATCTTATAAATCACAACTTTTTGCACTTATATTAATATTTAGTTATATGAATAATTTTTTGAGAGGATAAAATTGAGTGTCAATTTTAGTTTAGTTCAAGTGCAATAGAAAAATATATTTATGAGTGGATTCAATCTATTTTATCATATGTTTTTGTTTTTTTTGGTATATTGAATATTGTAAGTAGTTATAGTTTAGAAATTGTTTAAAAACTATAATATCATTTTAATTAGTCTTTTTTATTGAGAGATTGGAATTATTTGTTTAAGTTAAAAACCTTTGACTTTATGATGTTTATTTTCAATCGTTTACTATATACACTTAATTGTCTTTTTAGTTAATATATAGTTTTTAATTGATCTATCTAAGACTTATTGTCCCACAACCTTTACATTAAATACAATGTGTATTCAATATTTTGCACAATTAGACTTGGCATAGATCCTTAACAAGGAATAATGTCATGAATACAACATCAAATTAAAATCGTTGTTGAGGAGTGAAGTGAATGGTGAACAAGGAACAAGTGGGCTAAGAATTTTCACTTACCAACATCTCAAAACAATGTTCTTGAGGAGTAATGCAGATTTAGATGAAATCTTTAAATTGACATCATTGTTTAGGAGTGAAGTAAATGGTGAACACTACCTAACACTTAGCTAAGAATTTTCACTTACTAAAATTTCAAAACAAAATTCGGAAGGAGTAATACATATCTAGAGGAAATATATAAATTATCAAATTTAGAAAGGTTGATAAAAAAAAAAAAATTGAAAGTAAGACAAGCTTATAATTCAAGGGTTTCTTTGCAAATTTTTTGTTGTTGTTGTTGATATAGTGAAACCTTAGAAGAATTATTCTCTATATTCTATCTAAAGCAATTGAACTCAAGCATGAAGAGCCACTTTTAGTCCATGTTTAAATTAATTATAATGTGTCCACTTAATATATTTTTCTTACCATCTAAAGAGTTTTGGGTCACTATAAAGCAATTGTTTTTAGCTTCATTTTCATAAATGATATAACATTTAAATTATTTATTTTTTATTTGTTTGTTTATCAATGTTTTGTAAAACTAAACTATTTATTAAAAAAAGTGATTTAGGAGAATCTAATCTATCTAAATCATTTCCTAATCACATTAATAGTAAACCTAGATAATTTTGTTTGTACCCACCAAATTTTAGAATTCTTCAATCTTTATAAAAAAGACAATTCCAAAAACTAAATACTTTAATTTACTGCAAGAATAAAATTCTTTTTTAATTTTATTTTCATAAATTTGAATAACTTTTAAAAAAAAGCTGTTTTTAAAAATAAATTCATAAATATTTATTTTAGAAATAAAATATATATATTTTTAATTTATTCCACTACAATTTGTTTTTTTTAAAATTTAGAATTTTGATCGAGAATAAAATAACTCAAAGACATAATTTAAATCAAGAGTTTTTATGAGAGGGACATTTTTGGTAAAGATGTAAATTTATTTTAAGATTATATTGAAATATATCCATATATCTTAAAATCAACATTTAAATTGAAAAATAAATTTCATTTTTAATAATTATATTTTATATATATAGCTAATTATTTAAATGATAAGATATTACATATAAATAATTTAATCTTTTAATCTATAAATAAAAATATGTTAAATTTATATTATGTTAAACTAAACTCAGTGATAACACCTATATAATGGTATATTATAAATCACTTTAATGTCTCAATTATGATAGAGTAATATATTTTTTCATCGGGCTTCTGCATGCTAAGGACGAAAAGCCAAAGATGAGTGGACGGCGATGCATGAAATAGTGTAACAACTAAAGCCTTTGCCAAAAGTGGATGGGCATTATATAGTTGGGATGAACATACATAAATATCTATTACTGTTTTTTAATGGAGCTTGAGGTGACTAGGTCAATTCACTCCTTAACCTCTCAATAGCTAATATTTATTACTTTTTATTACAAACTACTTAAGTAACTTTCTTTTATTTTAATTTTTTAAATTCTCTAATATAATTATTATTTTTAATTATAAATTAACTTTATCTAAAATTACGTAAAACATCTAAGTCTCTCCATTTCGATTTTTTATTATAAGTCCTCCCTACTCAAAGCCTAATTTATAATTAAATACATCATAACAAATTAAATTGTCTTCTCTTTTTAATTAAATTTTAATAGATTTCGTTCATTTTCATTAATATATATGTTTTAATAAATTATGTTTTAATTTGGATATATGTTTATATTATTTCATTTTGGATAGTTTAATGGTGGTGAAAAATGAAGTTTCAAAAACTTTGAAAGTCTTTGGGTTCAAATCTATGTGATATTCCTGTCAAGATGGACATGATAAAGAAATGTAGTGGTACCAAACTCACATTTTTTTTATATAGATTATACTATATTTATCCCTACAAAAGGATCCCTAAAGTGATGATATAAAAGACTTAATTCCTAAGAAATAATGTTAAATCTAGTATGGATAGATATTATAAACAATGTATGAATATATTTCATTGACATATTTAATTTATTATGTGTTAATTTTAGCATGTAGAAAAATATATTCCTTAGCCTAAATTTATAACCTTTTATATAAAATTTTGAGATAAGATTAATAATAAAAATAACTTATAAATAATATTTATCATGTAATCTCTCCATTTGCCTATACAAAGTAGCTCCCACATATGAAGAGGTACAAAAGTTGGCTCAGGGTTGTAATCTTCAATGTGAAGCCTCTGAAACCAGGTCAAAGATGTACTTAAGTTGCGATAAGAATATGCTACAAAATTAACATTAAAGTAGTGTAATAATTTGTCAAAGGACTTTAAAAAGAGTTCTCATAATATCATCCAAATATCATCCAAATACAGGATTTTAAAAACAGTATCTCCGTAACATGTTCAAGTATAGTTTGGATCCCAATAACCAAACATGAACGTACATTCAAAAAGATATTGGTGTATACTGTGGAAGGCTTGCTTCATTAACAAGTCTCAAAAACCATCCATCAATCTCAGGTTTCTACATATTTCTCATACAGCTATGGGATGAGAAGAGCGCTTTTCACATTTATATCATCGACCTCTTATTTCTTGATTCAATGTTACAGCACTTCAACATAATTATATTGCAAATTTTGGAAAACTGATTTATTGAAATCAATTAACTTTGTTCTTATCTTCAAGTTTCTTGAATATTGCTAAACCTACAATCATCATAAAAATGCCATATTACAACTATAAAAGGTGTGATCATAAAGGTCTCAATGAAATCGATACCTAACTTTTGGCTATTAAACGTCAATTTGAACTTCCTATGTAGATTTCCTTTGTCGATCCACCTACACAACCAACAGAACGCTTCCTTTGGAAAGTAAAAATAGTCCCCATGTCTGGCTTTTTGTCATGCAGTTCCCTGCCAATAGTCTTTGACAGAAGATCAAAATTAGATATCGGTATGCTAATTTTGAGGTGCTACGATGTTTGCATAAACTACAAATTCAAAGCCAAGGTATTGTTTGCTTACGTTGTTCGTATTGACCCCGAGTTAATGTTGTGGTTGTTCGAGGCAAGGACTTATAGTATGTGCCAGCCGAGTTATTCACAGCACAAATGCAGCCCGCAATGAGAACCACCAGTAACTTGCAAACGAATCGGACCTCCATATTTGAAACGAAGGACATGAAAGAGATGTTACGTCCCTATCAAACAACCCAAATAACAAATAAAGATGGAGAAACTATGTATTATAAATTAAGGTTTTCAAAAACAATTTTTCTGCAACCATGCTGTCCAGAACAGCCTATTATCCATTCATCTCTGCAGTCATTTTCAATAAAAACTAGTGATAACTATCCAATTGTTTATAAACAATATTGCACCCATGAGTTGGAAAAGGAAGTCAGCTGTCATACTGGGAACTTTTTGGCACTTTGTCATGCATGAATGTGTAAAGTAACATGGCAATATTTCAGAAATCGAACTAATTCAAATAGTTGAATATAACATAAAATGAACAATAAAACCCACTAAGTATAACAAGTGAAATGTATGCATGGAGCTTTTACTGTGTATGAGTATGGTCGTAACCAACTCAGCAAAGCTAGTAAAGTGTATGCATGGAGCTTTTCCTGTGCATGACTGTGGTGATAACCAACTCAAAATTCTGGAAATGGTATTAAGTAACCTTGACAATGCACTTGTCTGCATGAATAGGCGGATGGGCCTGTCTTCCAACGTCTGGACAATGAGTTCAGCAAGGAATTGGTGCATACGCATAATTGTTTATAGTTATCTATAGACCTGTTGAATTTGCCAGTTGTCCAGGAAGTTTACATTGAAGTTTTTAGTTATACCAAATGAGGTTAATGTGACAAGCACTTCAACATTAGTGTGGTGAATGGTTTTAGGTTATATCAAAATTATTGCTATTTAGTAAATTTTAAATTTTGGTCATTATTTTTTTACACCAAATAATTTTTAATGATGTGAATGTTTAAATTTAACTAATGATGTGAATGTTTAAATTTAACTTGGGGAATGGCTTTTAGTGACACCAAAACTAGTAGGCATTACTAAACTTCCAAACCCTTACCATTACATTGAGTGGGCCACTAGTACCATTTTAGTAGGATATAATAGACTTCCAAACTCTGACCATTACCTTGAGTAGGTGGCTAGTCTCATGTTCCTGTGGTGTCTTAAACTTCTAAACTTTTACCATTACCTTGAGTGAGCTGTTGGGTGGTTAATCCCATGTTCCCAAAATGACAGTTAATCCACCTAACTGATTCGCAATGAAGTGATCCTTCCTCAAACACAACTAGAGACTAAAACTTAATATGCAACTTGGGAAATCTAAACTACTCCAAAACTCTAATATCATATTGAGTCGTTGAATTACAGCAAAACCTGCTAGTATAAGTAAACTCCAAACCCTTACCAAGAACTTGAGTGAGCCATTAATCCAATATTCCCAGCATAACAATTTAAAATGGTTCTTAATAAAACGAATGTAACGATTCCTCCAACAATTCAGACAAGAGTGGATTGAAAAACATAATACAAAATTGACAATTCACATGAGTGGATGGAAAAACATAATACAAAGTTGATCTTAGACCCTGCTTTTCAGCCCTTGCCTTAATAATCAAGGAGACTTTGGTAATCTCTCTTCTCTCCAAGCTCATGGGATGACAGACACAATTCTCTCGTAAAGTGTGGAGACACAATGCCATCATTATGTAACGACTTTCTGTATTTTTAGTCTTTTTATTCTTAACTATCATTACAGAACGACCGCCAAAGGTTTCATATCCTTCTCATCATTATATAGAGACATAACTCAGTTTTTAATTGAAATTTCTAGGCCGAGTACCAGCAATGTTCTTTATATAGTGACATCGGTTTGCTTTAGAAGATGGAATACTGTCCATGCCCTTTGTAGTCTTGTCGATCATTATAGTCTTATCATCATTATACACGGACAGTGGGATATTTTAAATTGAAATTTCTGTCCTCTGTGTATGGTAGAATCAGAAGTCTTATCATCGTTATATAGGGAGATTTGGATATTTTAAATTGAAATTTCTGTCCTCTGCATATGGTGGAATCAGGAGTCTGCACATAGTAGAATCACGAGTCTTTTCATCATTATATAGGGACATGATTCTAAATTGAAGTTTCTGTCCTTTCTATAGGGTAGAATCAAGGGGTCAATTCAGGGGTCCAGTGAGCCCTTCCCTGGTTCCTTTCAACTGCGTGGAAATATTTTTATTCCCACAATCAATAAACATTCAAATGGAGTACCTCAACTTGTATTAGGGTTACATTCCTTTTCCTCTGAATTCTTTAGAATGCACTTAACTTGTATTAGGGTTAGTTTGCAATAATTTAAACCTGTAATCGATAATAAAATTTTTGATAAGGTGAAGAAAAAAGAGTTTAATCAATTATTACATAATAGTATTTGAATAGCAGTGTAGATTTTAAAATATTTTGGAATATGATATTCCAAAATATTCTCAAAATTTACTATATAAAAATTATTAAAATGGCCGATCGACAATAAAAACAGCATAGTGATATCATTATACTCATTCCGGATAATGAAGTATGATGGCCTCCTGATTTCTTTCGGCGTTCAAATTAAATTCGTCCATCCGTCTGAATTGTCTCCGAGATTTCTCTCAAATTTGTATAACTTGTCAAAATCCATTACGCTAGCTCTTGTTATTGGAAGGCATAAAGAGAAGCCTTCGTACACGCTCACAAGAGACGTAGGCAGCGTACTGACTTCACAGGATTCATTCAAATCATAAAAAGTGAAATCATCATATCTGAAAACAAAGCAGCAGTTAAGTTTTCATTTTTATTCCTGAAAAAGTTCCATTGATTATCCATTCTTATCAAGTGTAAATCCACCATCTTTGATGTGCCCTTGCACGGTTTCCGGCACTAGTTTTCAACCTGTACATTAAAGGTTTTGATTTTTACATGTCACTTCGATAAGAGATCAATTTTTTTGGGAGGAATTATACTTATTCTTGTTTTTTAAATTTTTATGGATGGAGATGGGTACTGACAAAGTTACATCGCAAGGCTTAACCAGTCTTTTATAGGACATTAAATGTCTTGGTACATGCATGCCCTATAACAAAATAACACACAGTTTTTATTTTTAATTTATGTAGCCACCAAAAAGGGTGTCTTATTTTATTATAAGGCATGCATGTACCAGCCCTTGCCAAGTTACATCTCTGTGTTTGAAATCTTTATTAAGATCTTTATTGAAGGAAATGGAGAAAAGTTTCTATTCACATTCAAACTTATGTAAGATCATTATTGAGGGAGATAAAGAAAAGATTTCCTATTAGCATTTAATTTTTTTAAATTATATTTAAATGGACAGAGTCTTCCTATTAACATTTAAATTTATATTTGAATTTCATTTAAAGTTCAAACTTTCTTGAAAGTTGTTTCTCGGTCTTAAACAAAAGCAGCCAAATTTCCAATTTCTATAAAGACCTCATGAAGTTGATGAGTGTTATACTGGTGTATCTCTTTTCAAATATGATTTAGTGCTATATTTCATTATGGTTTTTTATGAAAATTTATTTATTTCTTATTTTTTAATTTATAATAAAAAATATTTAATTTTAGAATTATTAATTATATTTACTCTAGAAACTAACGAAAGAAAGAATGAGTTTATGATGAACTTTTTAATTACTTACTTTTTAATTAAATATTTATATTTAAAGAATAGATTTGGTAACTAAATATAAAAATTAATCAAACAAAACATGGTAAACACTCTTTAATACATTGCGAAAGAATATTTGTGATTACCTTGTTACATAAAAACTTTATCTCATTATCAAAGGCGAACGTTTGGTTATTGGTTAAAGTATCAATTTGTTATATTTGAGTAAGAAATGTGAATTTGGAAAATTTGTTAAATTGAAGTGTGGAAACTTTTATTATTAATTTTTATTCTATTTTAAATATTAGAGATCCCTTTAACATATTAATAAAATAAAAATAAAATTATAAATATTTGGTAACAAATCCTAATTAGATCCTAAACCATTTGGTGTAAGAGTACCTCCCATTGTCTCTTTCTGATTATACATTTTGTTATAATGTCACTATTTTCAACCCATATTTGAAAGTCTCTGTTAGTGTTTTGATTCAATTATTCTAAAGGTATGCAGTGATTCTTCTCATCACTATATGTTTAATTATTTAACATATAATCACGTTGTCTTCATAGTTAATCTTTGAATTGATTAGTTGTTGAACAATTAAAGAATGATGTGCAGCTCGCGTTGCTGAAACTGCCTGGAGTTGGCAGGACTATTTTTGCAGTTGCTAAAACAGCAAGAATGGCATGCAAATCTCGAAGCTGAAACAGTTGAGATTTGCGTTCCAAATTTGATAGCAACAGAGGAACCAGATCGATCACCGAGGAAGCTGATACATTGAATGTAATGTCCGTAATCTAAATACAGTATTATTGTAACAGCATTTTGTTAATGGGAAACTGATTTCCCTATTTTTGTATAATGGGTTGAAATAGAGTTTATAATGTAATTCTTTTGTAATAGATGTCTCCTCTTTATAAAGAGGAGACATCTACATTAGAAGGGGGATGAACAGTTTGCAGAAAAGGCTCAGTTGAAGGAACATGGCTAGAATCGTTTCTTTCTGTAACGTGACATATGGATGGATGAATAAAGCTCTTGTTCTGAACATCTTTCTCTAGTTCTCGTCTCCTGGGGAATCTTGTGAGAAGGACAGGGCCCACCTTCATCACAAGATTCACCCATTATATTTTTGTAGTGTGTCAAGTGTGATTTTTATTCATACCTTGTTAACAAGTACTGTTTTCTGGATATTGTTTTACCTTTGCTGAAACTTTGTCCATTTCTTAATCGATTTTTGTATTAGTCAAATTTATTTCATGAGTGTCTCATCAGTGATTAAGTTTATAGAGTGAATTGGCGAGCTAGATAAATAGAGGCAGGTGCTGAAGGTTCCCGCTCCAGCGATAGGGTCCTGATTCTCTGTTACAACATAGCCATTGTTTTCCTTTGCAGATTTATTTCTTTCTGTTGAATTATTCCTTGAATGAAATTAAGCATTCCCTTATAGATATATGCAATAGAGTATAATTGCTGTAACACAGAGTGGAGCTTCAGTTGTTAAAGTAAGGTGTGATTTGTTGTGCTACAACTTTTATTGCTTTCAAGATTGAGTACATATAGTACGTAGTTGCCTTTGAAATAATCAGACTTCCCTGAGTTGACAATTTATGTAGCACTTTAACCAGCAATTAAAGTGATCAACATTTTGGTGCCGTTGCTGGGGAAGGCGACGGTAGATTTTAAGAGCATTAATGATTTTCTTTTAGATGTACAAGATGCATGAGAGGACACAAGAAAACTAATCTTACAGGTGGCAAGGGCAAAGGCAGAGGAGGAAGGAAAACTTTCATTGATGACATTATTTCAAAAGTTGAAATGTCTCAAAGGATAAGCTCTCCTTAGACTCAACACTCTCTCCAAACAAACTACGAAACGAAGGAAGTAGTGGGACCTGAAAGGGCCGAAGAGATAGTAGAACAAACTGAGGGGTCAGTGGAAGACATTGAAGAACCAATAGAAGATATTGAAGTTGAGGAACCAGTTCAGAATATTGAAAGCCCAACAGAAAGCACTGAAGATTGGGCAAGTGTAATAGGGGAACAACTAATGGATGGAAACAATGAAGGACTCTTTGGTGGGGGACGAAGAGAGGGAAGAGGCGAGAATTCTCTCTCCACCTTGGAATTCCCTATTGAGGATCTTCCCAGAGGGGCAACTCCGATGAAGAACATCTCACTCTTAGCCCTACCTAACTTCCATGGTTTATCATCTGAGGACCCTGATGAATTTTTGTTTGAGTTTGATATATTATGTAGAAGTTATGATTATGTTACTAATCCTCAAAAGTTAAAGTTATTTCTAGCAACATTAAAAGGAAAAGACAAGAAAATCCTACACCCCCACTAAAGAGAACAATGAGGGCTTCAATTAAAGAAGCTACTATTACTGATAATCCCCCTACCCTAAGGAAAAATGTTCATAAGAGAAAAAACACTGTGTTGCTCGCCTTCTGCCTCGAAGACGAACGAGGACCTCTTCTGAAATAGCAACTGAGACCATCATCCTAGATTCCCTGCCCATTATCTTAAAACCCCATACCCCACCACACCCCCAATC
Organism: Pinus taeda; assembly: GCA_000404065.3. Lineage (NCBI taxonomy): Eukaryota > Viridiplantae > Streptophyta > Pinopsida > Pinales > Pinaceae > Pinus > Pinus taeda. The sequence goes on along the minus strand of APFE031523903.1, from coordinate 10,495 downwards.
TTTACCTTCCTCACCCTCGGGTACCGAAATGCAAGTTGCTCAGGAATTTGTGACATCATTCCTTTCAGAAGATGCAGCTGCCCCACAAGAACCAGTTGTTGATCTATCAAAAGTAGACACCCAAGACGATGTACGACATGTAGCTTCTCCACAAGAACCAACTACTGACCTAACAGGTGTTACACAAGAACCACCTATTCAAGAACAAAAGATAGATGACCTAGATATAGCTGTTACACAAGAACCAACAACTGATTCAACAGGTGTGACACAAGAACCACCTGTGAAGGAACAAAAGATAGATGACCCAGAGGTAGCTGTTACATAAGAACTAGCTACTAGTCCAGCAGGTGTTACACAAGAACCACTTGTTGACAATTATGAACAGGAAACAGACTAAGACATAGCTGCTACTAACTCAATAGTTGACACACAAGAACCACCTGCTGAGGATGCAAATGATGAAGCTACCACCAAACAATGACCCTCTCATCCAGAGACTGCAACTACTATAGAAGGCCCTGTCACTTTAGCCTCCTTTCAACAAGAAAATGAGTTTTTGAAATCTGAGATTGAGGTTTATAAGCATGAGTTAATGATTGCAAGGGAAGCTTATGAAAAGGAACTCAACCTATATACTTTAGCTCATGTAGCAGCTGCAGCCGAGAAAAGTGCAGAAAAGGATCAAAATAATGAATACATGTGCAGCGAATGTGGTTATCTCTATTCTCGAGTTGGTTATAAGATAATTGAAGTCCCATTGCCTGGAGGCACTCCTAAAATTACTCCTGTCATAGTTAAAAAGGAATGCCTTGCTGTTACACAAGAACCAGCAGGGCTTTTGAAGACCTCTGGAGAAGAAATGAAACCACAAGTACCCCGGCCTACCCCAGTTGATAAAGCTGAAAAACTAGCACCAAAGTCTTCCAAGATCGTGTTTACTCAGACAAAACCTCGGTGTGCAAGGACTGTCTTCACTCAGACTTCAAGTTTTCAAGAACTGAGGGATACATGGAAGAAAGAGTATGCTCTGGCACAAAAAAAGGCATTAGAGGAACATAAATCATTATGGCTGAATCATGTATATAGAAATTGGGAAGTCCTGGAACACTCTCATGCACAACATAAGGAGAATAAGGAATTGAAAACTAGACTGTCTCTTATCTCTGAGTTCATTCAAAGATTATTGGCCACCAAAAAACCATCCTTTAACTATTCTGTGTTTTTAAGAGAATGCTTAGCATTCCTCCAAGTGAAAGCGATTAGTGATGGATGACCCCACGAGGTGTCTACACCTCATCAGTTTATTCAGACTTTTGCAGAAGCATCAATTAGCGAACATAATTTGTTATGTGAACTCTATTTTCATAATTAGGCCATGCCTAAAGATAGGAAGCTTAATTTGATTCCTCTTGTTGGTGACATTCATATCAGAGCCTTCTTTTCTTTCCTGGCTAATCATCTTACCTGGAAAAATGTTTTCATGTCAGCAACACATAATGAAGAGAACTACCTTCTCTGGATCCTAGCCAAGCCTCAGTATGCCGTTGTTTTTATTGCTCAACATTGACGAGTTTTACAAGAACCATGAATGACTGAGCATATTAGAAAACTACAGGCAGCAGTCTTGAAGGGCTGCCAACATTATGTTAAGACTAAGGGAAATTTGGCCATACAAGTAAATAATCTATTCTGGGAAAATTGCCCTAAAGAGAGAAGGGAATACCATCCCTTTAACCCACTTAATCTTCAGGAAACAATTTCACGAATACCTAACTATGTTAAATGTATTCAACAGTGCACCAAGAATTGGTTGGGTTATCATTTTCACTTCCCTCTTCTTTGGCTCCCTGCACAGCAATACAAAGCTGACTTCAAGTTACCCAAAAAGGAGGAGCTTGCAGCATGGCAAAAAGTTCAAAATTCCTAGGGTTTCAGAGATATGGTTGACAACACCTTCTACACTTACTGTATAAGCACTTTGCACTATACATCCCAGTACTCCGACTCAGACTCAATGTAAAAGTTGCATGGGGACATGAAATGCTTTCAGTTGGGGGGATCTTAGGACCTCACATTGTCTCTTTATGACTATATATTTTGTTATAATGTCACCCTTTTCAACCCATATTTGAAAGTCCTTGTTAGTGTTTGACTCAATTATTCCAAAGGTATGTCGTGATTCTTCTCAACACTATATGTTTAATTATTTAACATATAATCATGCTATCTTCATAGTTAATCTTTGAATTGATTAGTTGCTGAACAATTAAAGAATGATGTGCATCCCTCCTTGCCGAAACTTCCTGGAGTTGGTGGGACTATTTTTGTAGTTGCTGAAACAGAAAGAACGACACGCAAATCTCAAAGTTGAAATAGTTGAGATTTGTGTTCCAAATTTGACAGCAATAGAGGAACCAGATTGATCACCGAGGAATCTGTTACAGTGGATGTAACGTTCGTAATCTAAAGACAATATTATTGTAACAACATTTTGTTGATGGGAAACTGATTTCCCTATTTTTGTATAATGGGTTGAAATAGAGTTTATAACGTAAATATTTTGTAATAGATGTCTCCTCTTTATAAAGAGGAGACATCTACATTAGAAGGGGGATGAATAGTCTATAGAAAAGGCTCAGTTGAAGGAAGAGGACTAGAATATTTTCTTTCTGTAACATGATATATTGATGGATGAATAAAACTCTTGTTCTGAACATCTTTCTCTAGTTCTCGTCTCCTTGGGAATCTTGTTGTAGGAATCTACAGGGTAAGTTCCTCAAACAGAACACCAAAGGACACCACTCACAAACAGATCACAGATCAATACACCAGTATTTTTGACGTTGTTAAAACCCTCAAAGAGGGAAACAGTCCACGGCCTGAGCCAATGCAGCCACTTCAGGCAATTTATTAATAAAAGAATGAAATTTTACATAAGTTTCTCTCATGAACAGTTAACCTACAAATGACCCTCCATGCTCTTTAAATAGAGATCATGGACTAATTAGGTGTTAAGCCATGGATCAAGTGTCGGTAATACCGAGGAGAGAATGAACCGTCGGATCACTACATATCGTGACCGTCGGATTGTAAGTTACAAAAGTACATAGTAAGGAAACACACTTTACCTAACTCTACACTAGACCAAGTTATACTTAAGTATTTCCTATGTGTCGGAATATTCTAACACCCCCCCTTAAGAACAACTTGGGATAGGATTGAAGGATTTACAAATATGACACAATAGGAGAAGGAAGGAGGCACTAGAGCCTATCCCCCCTTAGTGACAACTTCCTGAACTCCAACCATAAATCGAAGTTTAGTAAATTTTGCCTCTATGAGAACCTTTGTAAAGATGTCTGCAACTTGATCATCTATCGAACAATATTGCACTTCAAGAACATGGTCATGAATGAGCTTTCTGATGAAATGCATGTGCAATTCAATGTGTTTGCTACGCTAATGTTGGACTGTATCTTTGCATAGTTGAATGGCACTTTGATTATCACGCCAAAGTGTAGTCGAATGCTGTCGTTGAAAGCCAAACTCTGATAGGATCTGACGAAGCCACAAGGCTTCCTTACTAGCTTCTACGGCACCATGATACTCTGCTTCTGCTGATGAAAGAGAAATGGCACCTTGTTTCTTGCAAGCCCATGTAATAGGTCTTGAACCAACAGTGAACACATAACCTGCAGTAGACTTCCGATCATCAAGGTCACCAACCCAATCGAAATCAGTGAAACCAACCAATAGAGGAGATGCTTCGGCATTGTAATGAATTCCAAACAGAACTATACCTCGAACATAATGAAGTATTCTTTTAGCTACTTTCCAATGACTTTCACGTGGGTTTTTCATAAACCGAGCAACAAGACCAATAGCAAAGGAAAGGTCAGGACGAGTATGGGTTAGATACAAAAGTTTTCCTACAAGTTGATGATATAAGGTAGCATCAACTTCAGGGGAAGTACAAGTGACTAAAATTTTGGCTCCAGAATGAAAGGGAGAAGGAGCTGGCTTACAGTATTCCATGTGAAAATGGCATAGAAGATCACAGGAATACTTGGATTGGGAAAGGGAAATACCTTCCTTGGATTGCAAAACTTAAAGACTAAGAAAATAATGCAAGTGTCCTAAGTTTGTCATTTCAAAATTCTTTTTAAGGCTAGACTTCACATGGTTGATAAGGTTTGGATCACTACCAGTGAGGATAAGATCATCAACATAAATAACGAGAATGATAAGAGACTTGCCCATTTTCTTGGTGTAGACAGTATTGTCAAAATGACACCTAGAAAAGCCAAATTCTAAAAGAAAGCTATCCATTTTGGCGTACCAAGCTCGAGGAGCTTGTTTGAGACCATAAAGGGATTTCTTAAGCCGACATACAAGACTGGAGTCTGTTTGTATAAAGCTAATAGGTTGTTCCATATAGATTTCTTCATGCAAGTTCCCATGCAAGAAGGCGAATTTAACATCCATCTGATGGACTTCCCATTTGAAAGAGGCAGCAAGGGAAAGAACAAGGCGGATAGAGTTCATTTTGGCAACAAGGGAGAAGGCTTCAGTATAGTTAATGCCTTCAACTTGTGAAAAACCCTTAGCAACAAGATGAGCTTTATGTTTATCAACTTCTCCATCTGGTCCATACTTGGTTCTGTAAACCCATTTGTATCTAACAAGTTTTCGTCCCTTTGGTAGAGGAACAAGATCCCATGTATCGTTTGCCAGTAATGAACAATATTCTTCATTCATAGCTGCATCCCAATCTGGATGGCCTGAAGCTTCTGCAAATGTGTCAGGATCATAATTTGCTGAAGCTTGAGCTAGTAAAGAAGAGGCTCTATCAAACTAAGAACGTGTACGTCACTGATCTGTAGGATCACCGACAAGATCACCTCCTGCATCCCGAGTAGCACGGAACCATTTTGGAAGTTGAGGAGCCAAAGGAGGAACCTGAGAAGGTGGGGGAGGACTGTCATCCTCATTTTCATCATCTGAAGAAGAAATATTTTCAAAAGTAGAAGAGATAGAGAGAGGTGGCACATCCACCAAACTAGGCTCGTAGGCCGATATATTTTCAGCAAACTTTACATCTCTTCTAATGATAACATCTTTGGAATTAAGTGGAATAAGTGTATATCCTTTGACATCTTCAGAATATCCAACAAAAATACATTTTTCACTCTTCGGTTCTAAAGTTTTATGTTTCTCATTTGGAATATGGGCCCATGCTTCACTTCCAAAAACGCAAAAGTGACTTACATCTGGTTTAATTGAGATCCATGCTTCTTCTGGAGTGATATTCTTTAAAACCTTAGTAGGAGTGCGATTTATTATGTAATTTGCACAGTTAATTACTTCTGCCCAATAACTAAGACTAAGTCCTTTAGATTGAAGCATACAATTAGCCATTTCCTTTAAGGTGCGATTCTTCCTTTCAGCTACACCATTTTGTTGTGGAGTGTATGGAACAGTATGTTGCATTTGAATTCCATTTTCGGTGCAAAAGTTGATGAATGTGTTTTTAACATATTCTCCACCATTATCAGTTCTTAGCTTAAGAATTTGATGTCCAGATTGTTTTTCAAAAAAGGCTTTGAAGGCCAAAAATGTGTTAAATACTTCGCTCTTGAGTTTTAAGAAGTATACCCAAGTGCGTCTGGAGAAATCATCAATGAAAGTTAAGAAATACTTGCAGGCCAGAGAATGAAGCAACAGGAAGAGGACCACATAAATCACTGTGCACAAGCTGTAAAGGGGCTGAGGCGTGCCAAGAGGCACGTTTTTCAAAACTGTCCCGATGATGTTGTCCGAGTACACATCCGGAACAAACACCATCTCTGCAAATACCATAGGAAGACCTGTCACCATATTTTCTTTACATAGATGCTGAAGGGAGCGATAGTTTAAGTGACCAAATCGCTCATGCCAAAGTTTGCTCACTTCATAATTATGAGCAACAAATACCGAGGGAAGATTTGATGACCCAAAGTTGTGAAACTTATACAACCTTGTAGAATCATCAGCAATGCCAGTAGCTAAAATCTGCTTAGGATCTCTTAGGTCCTTAATTACAACATCCTGAGGTGAAAATTCAACGATTTTAGCTTCACCTGAATGAGTTATCTGATATACAGATAGAAGGTTGCAGGATAAGGTTGGAACACATAATACATCATTAAATTGACCATTGTCTATATGAACAGTTCGAGTCCCTACAACACTAAGAGATCTATCATCACCAACATATATATTTTTGGTGTTACAATCATTTAAAGAAGAAAACATGGCTTTGTTTTTGGCCATGTGATAAGAAGCTCTAGAATCAATGAGCCACTCATGAGAATGAGAGGAAGAAGATACATTTAGTTCATAGCCAGACCGAGATGCTTGACAACCACATGCAGAAAGTGCCATTCCTGAAGATGAAGTTGAAGTTGAAGAGTGCTCCAAATGGATGTTATGCTACTTCATTACTGCTTCCAAGGCTTCCATCTTCTTAAAGTATTTGGATTCTAAGTGGCCATCTTGATTACCAAAGTGGCAACATCTATCAGTCTTCTTCCCTTTGTTTTTATTTTCCTTATCATTTTGCTGAAATGATTTTTCATTTTGAGGCTGAAATTGCTTAGGACCCTTGTTCGGTTTAAGACCATTCCTTTTAGGATACAACTTCTTAGGATTCTTTGAATTTGGTTGTTGCTGGGCGGTTAACGCTTTCTTAGAAGAGTTTCCAAGATTAGGAATACCAAGGTGTAAGAGTTTTTCTTGTTCTCTTATTAAAGAATCACAAAAAGAATCGAAGGAAGGGGACTTGTAGTCTTGTCCTTGAGAAATGAAGGCTTCTCTTGTAGAATGGAAGGTGGAAACAAACACAGAGTAGGCTGGTCCCAACTTAGTAAGAATGGAATAGATAAGGTTACTATCTTCTTTCTTAACCTTAGCACCTTCCAAGAGAAGTCTAAGAGTCTTGAACTTGGACAAAAAATCTTCAATGCAAGAAAATTTATTGGGTCCAATGTCAGCAACTCATTTTCAAGTTGATGGGCTCTAAGTTCATTTTTTATTCCAAAAAATTTAGTAATCTATTTCAATGCTTCATTAGGAGTAACAAGTTTTGCAATATGGAATCTATGATCTAGAGAAATAGACATCCCTATCAACCCACGTGCTTGATCTTGCCTATTTTCCCATTTAGCTGCCTTATCTTCATCTTCTGGTTCGGTTTCTTGGCCTGTGGCTATTCTGTAAAGACCTTTACTTCTAAGTAAATCCACAATGTAGGACCACCATTGGAAGTAGTTGGTGTTATCAAGAAAATCTTGGAATGGACTTTATATATGCTAAAAATAAGTGTTCCAATGGAAATATCTCGAAAAATTAGGTTGGTTAAAAAAAAACAGCTCTGAAAACGGCTTCTGGATGAAGAAGTTATGGCTTTTTGAAGAAACGTTGATGAAGATGCTGACGAAGTGCGGGAATGTGCGGAAATGAAAAATCTGCCCCCACAAAAAGGAGACTTGAACTCAAGACCTCTACTCTCATAAATTAGCTTGAGAGAGAGAGAGAGAGAGGGAGGAGGGGTTTTTTTTTGTCACTAAAGCTTTGGGTTGCGTGCTTGCTTGAGAAAGCTCTTTTTCCCTACAAAACAAAAAAACACAAAACCCAACACGGACATACAAACCAAAACAAGTCTTACGGCTTGAGGTTAGCTTTACCTGGAAACTAAATATTTTCCTCAATGTTTCTGATTTTCTGATATCACACCAAGGCGGAGTGGAAAAGAGCATACGCTTGAGAAAAATCCTTCCTCTCTGTTTCTGATTTGCCTAGATCTAATTCGGATTTAAATAGGAACACAATAAAATACAGAGATAACCATATACACAAAGATGTAGCGGAAATAATGCTTCATTTCATTAATGGAAAATATTGAAATATGCTTACAACCATAATTGGAAATAAACCATCTAGGGCGATGGTATCTTATCTCTGAGAAGAGATGTGCGGCTACATGCCTCTGAACTGTTCCGAACTGTGTTACAATGAGGCTCGAAGGCCTATTTA
>APFE031523895.1:110351-128088 GCA_000404065.3 Pinus taeda | reverse complement strand
TGATGGTTTGCTTTTCATGTTTTTCATTTTAAGTTTTATGCCAAGGTGTATGAGTGTAAAATCCCTTTATTTTGTTATATATAAGTCACATATAACAATATTAAATACTAAATATAATTGCAATAAAGTGAAAGATATCCATATCCATTTTTTTTTTCACAACTTATCATTGCTTTTATTTTAACAATTTTTAAAATTCCAATTCTAAATAACATTAAGAAATTTATTTGAGAATGAAGTATGAGAAACAAAATATAATTGAAGATTCACTCATAAATTTTTTAGATTAATAAATAGAATAGTTTGCTTCTAATTTCAATGACAATTAACTAAAAACATAATAAACCATTTTGAGGGAACTACTTCTTGTCATAACTAAAAATAATACATAATAGTTTGCTTCTAATTTCAATGACAATTAACTAAAAACATAATAAACCATTTTGAGGGAACTACTTCTTGTCATAACTAAAAATAATACTTTGCTTGGTTAAAAAAAATATTTTATCTAAAATCAACTTCAATTTAAAATATATATATTTATAATAACCAGTTAAAATATTTTATTATTATACAATTAAATTTATCAAATTCCAACCCTGATTGTGAGCAATATTCATATTCACATTACTATGGGACATTTAATGTTGCCAGAAGTGATATATAAAATATTAGATTCTAGAGCAATTAAAATATTACAAAAAATTCCAACCCTGATTGTGAGCAATATTCATATTCACATTACTATGGGACATTTAATGTTGTTAGAAGTGATATATAAAATATCAGATTCTAGAGCAATTAAAATATTACAACTATATACCAGGTTGCTTTAATATTGAATACCAAAAACCATAGCAGGAATTACGTGATTTATGAAAAATATAACAAATTTGGGTACCTTGATTTTATATTCCAAAGTTCCAACTGATAATTCACTTTCCAAGATACGATGAGATTGGACCTTTACAGCGTTTTTCAAAGCATAAATACTAGCATTTGCACCTTATGTTGCAAAGGAAACGCCGTAAGGCATAGAGTGGGGAAAAATAGGTAATCAAATCCGTCAAAATTAAGATTAAATTGATGTATTAATTTTTCATTTACATACACTGAAATCATATGTAGCGAGGGATAAGAATCTCAAGTCATCATTGAGATAAATAAATCTCTATAGTACATACTCGTTATATATTAATATATACTATATATAATATAATATATATATATATAATATATATATATATATATATATAATATATATTATATATATATATATGAAGATCTCTGCTATGATTTATATTACTGTGGAAATGCCATTTTTCTCTCGCAAAGTTGCATCCATTGGTTTTTTTTAAGGCATTAAAAGAATCTAGCTGCTATGGTTTGTTATGATCGATGGGTTATCTTTTAGATTATATTGTGATGATGTTAGATACGTAAAATCATTTTGAAATAAACACGGACATGCCGTTGGCATTGATTAGCGGCATATGCTACAATAACTTATTCAAAATGCGATTTCTATGTTTTCTTAACTAGTAAAAATATCATTATTTGATCTTTTACTCTAATTTCTTTGGTTCTCATAGATCTTTGGATTTTCTACTCTTCCAGATTCGTTTATCATTTCGATACTCTATCAATTCAGTATTTTGGTACTCAGCTAGTTCAACATTCTAGTACTCGGGAAGCTCAATGATCTGGTATTTCATCCAATGCTCATTCGACAATCTTGCACTCGTCAACCACCTACGCACCTATCTAGTACTCGAGCAATAGTTGTGTTCTCAACGATATTTCTCAACACGTATGCACTCATCCAACAGTTGACCCGTCACCCGAGCTTTTGGCTAATGCGCTCATCACAACCATTCCATTGTTCGATTCTAGTAACCAAATTGCTCCACAGTGTGATTCTTGTACCAACTACTCCAATTGTTCTATCGTTTTAACTCTAGTACTCATATTCTTTGTTCGATGCTGGTACCTGTATTCCATTGTCTATTGTCTGATTCCAGTACCATACTTCATCTTCAGACTTAGATCTTTAGCAAACAATCCACTATGGAACCAATGAAGTTGTTGAAGACATCTCATTTACTTGGTTACCGAAGATCCACTTCCTCCTCATGCACTTCGTGTCATGAGGACAAAGTTACAAATGTAATTTCAATTTCATTACACAGATTATCGTAATGACCCTTTCATTTATAAAAGAGAGGTATTTCAAACAATTAGGTTAATCAAAATCTTTCTTGAATGGTTAATACTTAATCTCTTAGTCTTCAGAGAGATCCAAGAAGGGACATTAGGTTGGAAACAAAGCACTCTGATATTTGTAATGCAGATATTGTAATCCTTTTTTTCATTAACAATATGAACAATAAGATCAATGTGTTATTTTACTTCTTAACGCTGTAAGTCTTTAGCTTACCTAGTAGATTGGCAAGGGCCCACCGAAGCCATCAAGACAAGTTTTCCCTTTGTTTAAGTTATTAAATAGTTAGTCTTTCCAGTTTTATTTTACGAGTGATGCTTTCGTAGTTCAAATTGTATTTGTGCTATAGATTTAATGATTAATTGTTTGAAGTACATGCCAGATAAAATTTGAGATCTCACCATTCACCTACATGCGCCACTAATGAAGACTTATATTTCCTGTACTAATTTTGATTGTCTTGTTTAAATGCATTGAATTGATTAAGAGTAACAGGAAACGAAGTTAGATCCATCTTGTTATTTCATGAGCCTATAAATGGAGATTTGTAGCGCTGATATTGTAATCCTTTTTTTTCATTAATAATATGATAGCAATTGTTAAGATCAATGTGTTATTTTACTTCTTAGCACTGTAAGTCTTTAGCTTACCTAGTAGATCAGCAAGGGCCCACCGAAGCCATCAAGGCAAGTTTTCCCTTTGTTTAAGTTATTAAATAGTTTAGTCTTTCCAGTTTTATTTTACGAGTGATGCTTTCGTAGTTCAAATTGTATTTGTGCTATAGATTTAATGATTAATTGTTTGAAGTACACGTTAGATAAAATTTGAGATCTCACCATTCACCTACATGCGCCACTAATGAAGACTCATATTTCCTGTACTAATTTTGATTGTCTTGTTTAAATGCATTGAATTGATTAAGAGTAACAAGAAACAAAGTTAGATCCATCTTGTTATTTCATGAGCCTATAAATGGAGATTTGTAATGTTGATATTGTAATTTTTTTCGCATTAATAATATGAACAACAATTGTTAAGATCAATGTGTTATTTTACTTCTTAGCGCTGTAAGGCTTTAGCTTACCTAGTAGATCAACAAGGGCCCACCGAAGCCATCAAGGCAAGTTTTCCCTTTGTTTAAGTTATTAAATAGTTTAGTCTTTCCAGTTTTATTTTACGAGTGATGCTTTCGTAGTTCAAATTGTATTTGTGCTATAGATTTAATGATTAATTGTTTGAAGTACACGTCAGATAAAATTTGAGATCTCACCATTCACCTACATGCGCCACTAGTGAAGACTCATATTTCCTGTACTGAATTTGATTGTCTTGTTTAAATGCATTGAATTGATTAAGAGTAACAAGAAACAAAGTTAGATCCATCTTGTTATTTCATGAGCCTATAAATGGAGGAACTTGTTCCCTGATTTAGAATATTCAATTGCGGTACTTTAGCATTGTCTGGTTTTTCATTAATTGTGTGACAAAATGAATTACAGTTTGTAGAATGAAGTGTTAGTTTGCAATATTCACTATCTAGACCATAGTGCAGTAAACAACAAAACTAATCTATTGTCAGCACATGTAGTGCATCAACTCTACTTATTATGATTCCTGGTTCGATAATTAAGTATCGAGGCAAACACTCAATAAAAGAGTATTATCATATATAATATATATACATGATGCCATAACAAATTACCAGTTTTTCATTAATTGTGTGACAAAATGAATTACAGATTGTAGAATGAAGTGTTAGTTTGTAATACTCACTATCTAGACCATAGTGCAGTAGACAACAGAACTTATCTATTGTTAGCACATATAGTGCATCAACTCTACTTATTATGATTCTCTGGTCGATAATTAAGTATCGAGGAAAACACTCAATAAAAGAGTATTATCATATATAAATATATACATGATGCCATAACAAATTACCAGTTTTTCATTAATTGTGTGGCGAAATGAATTATAGTTTGTAAAATGAATTGTTAGTTTGTAATACTCATTATCTAAACCATAGTGCAGCAGACAACATAACTTATCTATTGTCAGCACATATAGTGCATCAGCTCTACTTATTATGATTCCCTAGTCGATAATTAAGTATTGAGGCAAACAGTCAATAAAAGAGTATTATCATATAATATATATACATGATGCGATAACAAATTACCAAAACAATTCCCTCTTACCAAAATAGCCTAGAATATAATGACAATACAATCATATTTTGATTCCATCACAAGTATCCAAAATGATTTTCCCTTTGATTAATCACGAGTTAAAATAATCTATACAAAGTAAAGAATTTCAATCACACACGTTTCTTTATACACAACAATATGAAAATTTCTTTATAAGACATATTCGATGCTTTAATAATTGCAATTATATCAATCATCTTAATTTGGTAATTATAGAAATAATCTAATTTAACACATTATTAGACATCAATTTGGTTATCAGAAGCCCCCATCCCCTTTATAAGATTCTCTCACACGGCCATGCATACTGATACTAACTGGATTTAATTGCACAACGCCTCATCAACACACATTGGCTAAATATAGTAAAATCGCAGGGCATGACTGCTTCATTATTTTCAGTCATCTTTCAATCATCTCAAAAATTTTGGGCATTCGCTAAAATTGCTTGTATGGTTTCTTTTTTCATCCGAGAATAAGAGATTATTGTATTAAAGTGGCCCAGTAAGGAATCCGAAAGGAACCTTAACCCTTGAATGCTCGTAAACTTTACTTTGCATAAGCCCCAAAAATAAGCCTAGACAGTGGCATCCAGTGATATAGAAAATGGAATAAGTATCAAAATAATGACGAGGATTCACAACACCTAGAACCCTTGATATTCGATCAGTACAAAAAACTCAGCAAGAAGCCTTCTTTGCAGCTCCTATAGTTTAAAATCCACGCACATTACAAACCTCTTGTGTGAATTAAATTTCAACAACTTCACATGAAATACTATTGGCAACCATCACATATAACTAGATTGTCTTAGGCACCTTCATAAATTCAAAGTTACGCTGAGAAAGTTAGGTGTATTGATCATTTGATAGCAATATTTATTATCACCAAGTCAACAGCTTAAAGCACGCGAATGTCACCTCCTAAAGAAATAATTAAAAGCGAAACTCCTTGCCATATATAATAAAATAAATATGACATCTTCATATTTGGCTATTGGAGGAAAAACGATGGCTAGGGTTTCTGGTCCAGGTTTCCATGCCACCGCCGCAGTGCACACCAGAGATGGGGGCCGCGCAGGAACCCCCCACATAAGATTGATGCTTGGATGCCTTCTCCTCTTTCATCAGGGTAACCGAACAGATCAACCAATTGTAGAGGACGCAAGAGAGGCAGTGCGATTGATTTAGTTAGTGAGGGGGAGATTGTGGGCCGTGCTGCCTGAGGTGTTTCAGCACTCTATTGAACAGGTGGGAGTTCATGCCAATGAATGGAAGATGGATGTAGCGGCCATGAGCCTAGAGACCTAGTTTTTCCTACTGCAGATACATACTATTGCCAGAGCAGATGGATCTCTAGATAACGCCCCCTATATGCTAGATTCGGAAAGACCAAGGCGTAACCAAGAGGCAAAACGATATGACGCATCTGGGTTCACAGAGGAATTGCCCAATCCATCTGATCGAGGCCTTACAAAGAACGATCCACTCTGCATGGATAAAAATCTGATACAGATCTTTATCAAACTGACAAGGGGCAAACGTTACTGGTGTTTTCTTTCTCACGCTGCGGACCTAACATTGGTTTTGCTGGGCGACTGCACAAGTCGGCACTTCTACCTATTCCAGACTCCTGCCTTCCCAGAAGGTGTTCTCTTCGTCCTCCACATGGCTTCCACAATTGCTGTGATTATGGTCTGTCTGATTCAAAGCCCTCCCTTTCACAGGCCGGGGTCCCCCTTGCCGCTGCAGACCTGTTGGAGCCAGGTAGCAGGGGCCAGGACTGAAATACTCTATTCTTTCAGATTCTCGGAGCCTCATGATCTCCACTTCGACTCGCGGACAGTTGGCAATATGCGGGAAGTTGGCTCCTTGTCCTGGCGGATCGGCTTCCCGAACCAGATCGATAGACCTGTAAAGGCACCAAGAAAGGCATTACACATCGACTACATCTGTGCCCCTCATCCAGCTCTAGTCAATGCTTAAAGACTGGTGAATCTGGACTTGGATCTATCTGCTATTGGTTAGAAGCAGCTTGCTCTCTTGAACTAGCCAGATCTGCCTGAAGAAACACATGCATTTCATATCCAAGTCAATCTCTCAGGCAAAATGACAATGCAATGGGTACGCGCAACAGATCTCGTGCAGGATATTTTGCAAAAACTCGAACGTCGGTTGGGGATCCCCTCCTCTTACCTCAGATTTCTATATAAGGGTAAGCAACTTATGAATCCCCTTCCTCTCCCCTCTTACAACATTCATAAGGACGCTTCTATTGTGGCTACCTTTTGTTTAAGAGGTGGTTCCTTTAGGCAGACCTCCTCTTCCCCTTCTTTCTCTTATAAAGATGTAGTCCACAAAGACGTTGCCCAACCGGAGCCCTCTGTGAAAGCAGCCCAAACATCTGGGGCTCCAAAAGCCATTTTTGGTAGACAAATCAGAGGAAATTCCTTCCATCAATATCTATCATCCTGGGATTAACGTTCGCTATCAGCTTTTTGTAGAATCCACACTCATATGTAGATTTAATGGGCTCTGGCCTGACACATCAGATCTATACCAATGGATCCATACCAGCTGGACTAAAAAAAGCGAGATCTACTTATGTTCAAAAGGATTCTTCATTGTGGCTTTTGACTTAAATGAAGATTACCAGAAGGCCTTAATGGGAGGCCCCTGGTTCTGGGGCTCGGCTGGGCTTTTTCTCACCCCTTGGTTTCCAGACTTCAACCCTTGTACAGCTGTCATCACCAAGATTCCCATTTGGGTTAGGCTCCCGAATCTTCCGGTGCATCTATCGCATATCTTTGTCTTCTTAGCCATTGTAGACACTTTAGGACGCTACCTGGCTGTAGATTCTTCACGAAAGGAAAATGGACTCTACACCTACGGCATAATTTGTGTAGAAATAGATATTAGCAAAGGACTGCCAAATCAGATTAATCTCAAGTTTGGAGATTTCCACTGGACTCAAACCTTGGATTATGAGAATACAGCCTTCCGTTGCCACCATTGTCATCAAACGGGGCACCTCCAGAGTTCCTGTACCTAGTTCCTCGACAAAAAGAAGAATCTGAATCACAAACCCAAATCCAAAAGCTAGAATCCATGTGTGCCTCCCCTTCCTATGGATGCTACAGATTCCTCTAGTTCGTATGAGGAGGAAATTGTAGCAGATGGGCAGAATGTTGAGATTCCGGTGGACGCTCCCTCGGTTGGTTGGGAAAACCCCTCCACCCCTCAGATCTCTTAGAAACGTTCTCATTTATCTTCGTCCTCAGACTCTGATAAGGATATTCCACCGTTAGGGCAGAATAGTCTTCAACTTGTTACGGCTCAACCAAACTCCTCTAGATGGGTGAAAGTAAGCAAGACAAAAGGAAAAAAATGTCGTGTGGCAGTAACTGCCCTCTCAGGGTAGATCTCTCTGCTTAGTTCTAGTTTTTTGTATTCTCATGCTTTCTATGACCCTTTCCTTGTTTGTCTCTATGGAGTGAGGTGGATAGCCTTTCACCTTCAGCTCCCTTGCTTTTCTGCTTCGCTTGCATGCAAGCTTGATTGTACTATACTTTTCTAATCTTAATAGAATTAATCTTTATTCAAAAAAAAAAAAAAAAAAAAAAAATAAAAATAAAATAATAAAATAAAAATAAAAATAAAAATAAAAATAAAAAATAAAAAATAAATAAAATAAAAAAAATAAAAATAAAAAAATAAAAAATAAAAATAAAAAATAAAATAGAAATAAAATAAATATAAATAAAATAAAAATAATAATAATAATAAATAAATAAATATTTGGCTATTAAAAAAAAAAAAAAAAAAAAAAAAAAAAAAAAAAAAAAAAAAAAAAAAAAATTATATATATAAATATATATATATATATATATATATATATATATATATATTATATATATTTTGAAGAATATGCCTTCAAAGGTTTACTGGATGCTAAAACCAAAACAAAAGTATCCAAGAACAGAGTAAACATGCGTCGTACATCTTTTTCAAAATTCAACACAGTAACCAAAATAAGGAATAAACTAACAAAATTAATTTTGAACAAATGATAAAATAGTAAGTAACCCTCAACTCTGTCGAAGCCCACTCTATCACACTTAATGGAAGAAAAAAAAACGGATTCATATTGCAGTGAAGGCTTTCTTTGCAGAACCACTGCTAGAACCCGTAGGAATCACCTTCAGAACATTAAACCTTATAGTCTTGGACAAGGGCCTTATACAAGCAAATCATATAAAATGTTAACAACCAATAAAAACACAAAAAAGAGTCACAGGTTTTAGTGGATATTCCCATAAATAGATTTACCTGCATTGCCCAATGATAACATGATCCCCTTCTTTGACACGGAAACAGGGTGAAATATGGGCTGGTATGTTTGAATGTCTCTTTTCATATATGTTAAGTATGCAGGCATTCAAAAATTACTACTTAAATGGAACTGTATAGAAATATAATTACAATTCACTATAATGTTCTCTAGTTACCTCTGATATTTCTTGACAAAATGGAGACAGTCCCTACGAACAATAATTGTCTGTGTCATTTTAGCACTGTAACATGTTCCAGCTAATATACGACCTTTTATTAAAATAGTACCAGTGAATGGGCACTCCTTGTCGATGTATGTCCCTACATAAAAACCAAGAAAACCTAGTTCACACAATCCAGTGGAGAAAGACCCAAAAACATATAACGGACAAATACGTGTATTGACAATCTAGTTGAGAAAGACTGCAGCAATATAAAATAATATGCACCAACCAGAAAATATTTGCATGTTCCAGTGGAAACCGAAAGGCCAAAATAAATATTATAGATAAAAATAAAATAATAAATAAATAAATAGAACCAAGATGATTGCACAACTTCTAGTTCATGTATCAGAATCAAGAAAAAATGAAAACTAATCATAAGGATGACATCTTGATTATTCTTAATATTCTTAATTTTGCTTTTATTATCATACGTTAATGATGAAGGAAAAAGAAAAAAATTAATTAGTGCATATAGATAATATTAAAAATAAAAACAGTAGGGTAATGATCATTCAACTGCCTCTCAGCACCGAGTATCATAGCTTCTTGAAATTAGTTCCAAAGCTTTGAATCTTTCAGGTAAGATCGGATATGCAAAACGAAGTCTCTAAAGAATACCATATTTCTCTGTAAAGAAATAATTAAAAGCGGAAAGCAAGTCTGTAAAGAATACCATCTTTCTCTGTAAAGAAATAATTAAAAGTGAAATCCAAGTCTATATTATTTTTATGACAGTAACCCCGCAGATGATTTTCCTGCATCTGGAATGATTGTTTGTTGGCCACAACTAATACAGGGCAAGAATGGAGTTATCTTTGCAGTTCATGATTTCTTGCTAAGTTCCCTGCTGGTAGTGAATTTAGTTAATTGCCTTGCCACTGATTGACCAGATAGTAGAAGTTGGTTCTGTTGGCAAACCTATGAAGGAGGTAGTTCCTACTTTCTTTGAAAATGCTCAAAAGGTGTCTTAGAACACAAGATATGTTGTAAACATAAAAGATAAAACTATTGCAAGTTGGTTTTGTTGGCAAACCTATGATGAAGAGAGTTCCTATCTTCTTTGAAAATGCTCAAAAGGTGTCTTAGAACACAAGATATATTGTAAAAGCTTTAGACAAGACTGTTGCATCATTACTTATGCTATTAGAATTTGGTACTCAAAAATCACTTCCATACCTGGCATGCTACTTTTACCACTAACGTTCTTACTAAACAGGGGCTCTTCAGCTACAGAGACCTACAGAACGTGTGTTCAAAGAATTCAAAACATCCTACAAAAAGGCTTTTTATTGTATCAATTTGGATGATTCATCATATAGCTATTTTTGAATCACAACAGCTACTTCCCTGACTTCACATACACTATATATTCTGGCAAACAATAAGAAAGAAATGTGGTTCTGCAGTCAATTAATTCATATGGATTCATAGTTGAAGATCTACAACATAGTGTGAGCCTGGTAAGTGATTGATGCACGTATTGGGCATGAGAAGTCTGTTCCAGTCCATACTAAATTATAAAGGGCTCTTGTTTATAGGTTTCATTATGTTTTTATCATGATGGAGTCAATTTTCAGTCTTAAATATGAAGACTTAAAATGTATTTCAACCTCAAATGTATTTATGGGAAATAACTAAAGGCAGTGTTAGAATTTTCTCCAGAGTCCAATACACATGGATCAAGTAAGTTACATTTAAATTGGCAAGCACAAAGACATTTCAAATGGCACCAAGATCCTTGCTTTCCAGACGGTGATAATTTTTAGTCTTATGGGTGGAATCATGGTAATTTCCTTGCATGCAAGTGGCATGCAGCTTATGTTCATTGCCACAATCAAGCATTCTTGTCCCATCGAGTTCCCGATATATGTTGTTAGTAGAGCAGATATGATCTCAACCATTATGAGTTCATTCAACCATACCCCCATACTAACAAGCAATATTTTGGGAATTCATAACAACTACACCATTTCTATACCTGGTGTGTCTTCTTACTCGTGCAACCTTGCTACAAGGAAGCATTTTGGCATTCAAATGGATAATTTAATAGAAACAACAATTAAATGCACAATAATATATACAAACAAAATATATCGCAAAATCAAATCTGCCCGGAATTTAATCACCATACCTTGAATAGCTTCTTTGGGGGTCTTGAAGCCAAGACCCACATTCTTCCAAAACTTGTTGCCACCTTTTCCAGGATGTTTCCCCTTCCCAGACTTCTTAGAACTGCAACAATATAAATTAAGGATCAAAAGAGAAGCAAATCAAAAGATTCTAAACATGAAATAAAATCAAATAATACTGCAATATGACTACTTGAGAAAGACTTTTGGTTGCTTTAGAAAAGCTCTCTTAGTCTATGAAAACAATACAAGGAATTTGTATCAAAGATGTCCCATTAGTTGATAACAATGACAATACTAACAACAACCTTTTCACTGTTCACCCACAAATACAAGCTTCAGAGTGGCATAGAATATTGGAAAAAGGCGTTTGGCTTCTATTAAAAGGGCTTGTTATGGTTAACTGCATTTTTATAAATAAACCCATCTACCAATATTTGAGCATAGTGATAAAATAATAGAATGGATGATCGGACAACCTATCCCAATATTACATATATACCCATACCCTGCATTGTGATTAATAGCTTTAACATGAGCTTGCAACTCCAAACACGCAAAAGAACCATGAAAAAATCAAGAACCCCGTTTGATAAAAGTACTAAAGTCTAAACTCAAATCCCCATTGTTTAAAAAAATTAAAATTCTTTGGCAAATCTTGAGCTGGCCATTCGTAAGACAACTGGAGAAAAAAAGACCAGCTCAAAGCACCAACACATTGGAATATCTTGTTTTTATTATTAACAAGATCCTAATAAAGTTGGCATCATGGAAACTTTGTCTACTAATTAAGGACCAAACAGTCTAACGCGAATCCTACAAGCTAAACTAACAAGGGACCAAAAATAGCTTTTGGCCATTCTACACCCCAGATTACTGAGGGTCTAACCAGTAAACACTTATCAAATCTGGGCCCAGCATGAAGAATATTGTCACATACAAGACCTTTGTTTTCTTCTTAAATTTATTTTTTTAGAATCATTTTGTTTTCTTCCGCCGTCACAAGTGACTATAAAACTCATGCCAAAGGGGACTTTTTAGCTTTATTTGTATTTTAAATAATATTACTTTAATAATAATAATAATAACCAGTGCAGAGGCGATGAAGAGTCAAGATGCATTAACATAGTCAAAGGATTGCATTTCAAAGGATTTGATTCTTGTTAAGAAGAAATTCAAAATTTATTAACACTAAATCTACAATTTAAATGAATTTAATCTGATTTTATATAAACTATAAATTAACATGAAACTGAAAATTTATTCCTCATGTCATGAGACTAAGTTAGTATAGCTAAACAAACAGATGACAGGTGAGATAAGGTAAAAGGAAATTAGAAAGAACAAATAGCTTTAATGGGAGCTTCTAATTTTGTGAGCAGACATGATTGGGGACTCTTCCCATTTCTTTGGACTAAATGCTTGCTAGGAGAAGCACATCACTGGAAGACTTCAACCCTGGTGAGGATATCATTGATCCAGCAAATCAACTTTGACAATACCATATATTTTAAACTTACTAGGCCAGTTGGTAGAAGAAGGTAGAAATTCTATTCAATCTTATCAAATTTATTTTAGATTTGAGAGAATTCATTAAGAGAATAAAATGCAAAGCTGCGAAGATGGGAGTTCAACTTACATAATTTTTCTACCACTTGAACGCAGCTCTAATTTGAAGAACGACTTTACAGGGCTGCAGTAATAAACTGTGAACATTCAGCCAGTCAAGTTGAAAAGAAAGCCATAGAGTAATAAAAGACAAAAAATAAAATAGAACAAACCCTTCCGGCCACTTTAAGTTATTCTGCAAGCAGCAGCATTCATTAATATACATGGGATCTACTCCACTGTCCAATGAGCTCTTCAGGAAAATTGCACTTCCTACGCTGAAAGAAGATCACCTGCAAGGATCAGAAAGGTTTAATGTTGTTCAATATAAAACTATGGGCAAGGATGCCCCTCGAATGATAGTAGAAAACCAAGAATCAAATTAGACAATTCATAAGCGTCTATATATCTTGCCGTCCTAGAAATTTTAGCCTGTTCTTTCTCCATGCGTAGGCCTTTAACCAACCCTCACGCAGCACTTTAGTCCTCAAACTGTATGTCTGATTAGCCAACGTATTAAAGCCGAAGAGTTAAATCAGGACTGGAGATGTCCTTGCAAGACAGCGGTGCCGTGTTAGTGACATAGTTTTGTAATGTAACACCATTAGAATTGTTGTGAGCCGACAGGTTTTGTTTTGGTTGGAAAATATGACCAGCTTCTCCTTTCTGACTTCTGAAACTACCCGGCCAGCTAAAATTGGCGCCCTCCTCTAAAAAAATAGGAGGGCCTCCCAACACCCTCCCGCCAACATCTAAACCAAAGTAATTATTATCAAACTTGGCTACCCCTCTACTAATAGCTCTGCTAGAAAGCTCATTCTGCGACATGTTTCCCACTAATTTGATTTTCCATGAACCTAACCATTCACCAACCATGATGCCCCTGCGACAGATTATCACCTTCAGGGAAAGGTTTGTGAATCAAAGAATGTGCTTTTATCCCTAAAAACCGACTGGGCATCCAACTTGTTTCCAAGGAACCGTGGAGTGGAAGTGCTGCCATGCTTGAATATCTTTGTGCAAAAGACCCCATTCTCTGTGCCCTTCTAGCCAAAGTTCTCTCATGCTTATGGGCATTTTGATGACCTCCTAATGCTTGAGAATTGTAGAATTTTCTTTGACAAAAATTACAGGGGAAAACCTGAGGATCAGATCCTTGAGTAGGGGAAGAGGTTTCAGAATAAGTAGGAGGATCCAAGTTATCACTGTTTTCGCTTGTACTTACTACAGAATCACCCCATTCTGACCCCTTTTTAACATGGTCTGAAGTTTCTGTTGCTATGCAACTGCTTTCTTTATTGACTTTGTCAGAATGGAGTCCAAATTGGTTTTTGAGGTCATAGGTCTGCAGATCATTCAAATCACCGCCGCCTAGGCTTAATTCTAAAGATATTTTTGAATTTTTTTCCAAGTTCTCCGAAGAAGAACAAACTTTTTGTTTGGCATTTGCATAAATTATTCTGTGTATCAAAGAACATATGAGGTGTATTGACAGAGGATCCTTCAATAGAATCTTTCAGCTACCATAAAACGACATGAATCTGAAAGAGCTCAATAAACGAAAATCTTCTCCACTCCAGAAACTCACTTGTTCTTCCGCGGAAACCCTAAAAAATCCAAAATACATAAAACAAAACATAAAAAGCCTAGAAGGAATAGAGCTAGAATACTTGTTCTGCTATGGCTGCAGGAATTCAAGACTTCTAACTTTGCATTTCAAGGCCTCAACTGCTCCCGCTCCTACCTGAAAAGTTACAACATTTTTGATGGAAAGATGTCGATTTCATTTTTCTTGCCAGCGTTATGAGGGAGGATTTCTTCTGCTTCATCGTCTACTTCATTGTCGTGATGGTCTTTTATTTGCACATGAGGTGGAGGTTCAGAGCTCGAGAGCCCTTGTTGGTAGTGCGAGCCAAGCACATGTCAGCTGCGAAACAAATAGCTCGCTGGCAGTGCGTCTGTCCCACTTCCTCATTAACCGTTCAGTTTTGGATCAGTGTTGGATCAACGATCACAATTCATTCAATCGTCTAACACCACAAATCTACGGTCAACAATAGGACACAACGGCGGCTGGGGCAATTTATTTCAAAGGGAAACACCATACGATGTAACAAGAGTAGTTTGCAATTTAAAATCTATATTTTAAACTATATAATTTATAAAATGTTATTAAAAAAATAATTAATTACACCCGACATTCTTTTAAGATGCACCCCCTTCAAACTTGGTCGATTTAATTTAAGTTGTTTAAAATATTTTTTTTAATGTATTAAATTTAATTTGAAACATTTTATAAAATGTATTTTTAAATATATTAATAATTAATTTTAAAAATATTTTGCATATTTTATTTCTATTTTGAATTTAAAATATAATTTTTATGTAAATTTAATTAAAATAAAACACAATTTAAATTAAATTTCAATTAAAATAAAATAAATAAATTATCCAAAAAAGAAAAAAAAAAAAAAGAAAAAAAAAGAAAATAAATAAAAATCTGAATTTAAACGCGCAATTCTCAATCTCATTCAATCTCTGAAATAAAAAACTAATAAACGAATTATTGAATTCCTGAATAGAAAGATTTTATCGAAATACGTTGTCCAAGTCGTGGTCATTGCGACCACTTCCACGAATCTTGCTTTGCTTAGCTTAAGTCGATGGCAGATTCCCGGAATATTTGGGAATCTGACAGACATGGGCGTGGTCAAAAAATTGACCATACCCATGTCTGTCCCGAATATTCTGGGAATCTGCAATCGACTTAAAAATGGCCTTGCTTAGCTCACCAGAATGCTAAAATCCAGGAAATGACATTGAAATCGCGGGAATACATTCAATTCGAAGTCTTTCGTCTCTATTTTCAATATGTTATAGTGGAATCTTTCCACGGACACCCAAAAAGCAGTCAATTTCAAGTGAATTGAGGATCGAAATTTTAGGAATATAGTGAATTGAGAAAAAGTTTTAAGGAGTTGAACCTATTTATACATTGAAAATTGCATTTTAAATAATAAGAAATCAGAATCTTGCTTAAAATTAGTTCTCGCCAAACAAGTCATTTTATCTATTAGTTGAAGTGGGCTATTATTGATGTTTCCCTATTTGGAATAAGACTTCCAAACTTTTGGTAATTTAACTATCAATATTATTAGGTGGATGGCAGGATTTAACCTCGACAGAATATTCTAAAATTTTCTCAATAGTAATCACAGATTAAGAGTTAAATTTATTTCAAAAATAGTTATGCACTCTATGCATTTTAAATTGATTAATTAGACAAAAATGTTATACGAAATGGGCTATGATTTTTAAGACATGTGATACTAATAAACCATAGTATTATAACAAAATCCAAATATATCTATATATTATATATATATATATAATATACACTATAAATATATTATAAAATAATACCTATCAACATTATTAACTATTAAATTTATATCAGTAACATACTAATTAACTAAAAAACCAACCAAACTTATAACAACTAAGTTTAACTCGGCTAAGAAAAAAACAGAATAAAGGGAGTTCAGAATACAAAATTTGAGAATCCAAGGGACCCGCAAAGTCAATGGAGGCGGAGATAAGCGTGCTAGATGACATGGGCACCTTGTCATGGAAAGTGAATTGGATTGTGAAAATGCCTTCTAAATTAAGAAAATTTTAATGTCGTAGTCTAATGAGTTGGAGGAATTGCCTGGAAAGTTATGGAAATTCTAGTCATATTTAAAGGAAATTTGGCAAGTATTTTTGTAAATCCAAGTTATAGTTGTTAAACTTCAAAATTTTTGGTGTCTTAGACGTTTGTGATGGTGCTGAATCTATTTCCACCATCAAAAACACTATTCAAACTCTCCCTCAACAAGATTTTTTGAAATTTTTTTGCCCAGATTCCAACCACTTTTAACTGTTCGGACAATTCCTCCGCCTCATAGAAGCCTCCTTTCTTAATAGGATAGAGAATCTCATAAATTCAAATATAAATTTTTGAATGAAAATTATAACCTAATTTTAAAATAAAACTCACCATCATCGAAAGGAACTATTCAATGATTCAAACCTATAGAGTTCAGGTTTCCTAATTTCCTCTACCCCACACTGACTTTTCATCCACGTTTAAACTTTAAATGTGCATTAAACAATTTTAGGAATTAATGAACATTCTCGTTGCAACACATAAACATTAAGATGTTAATAGTCTATATCTTCATTTGGAGTCTGAAAATCACAAATGATATGGATTCTATTATGAAACCAGCGCAAGAAAAGATAGATCAATGCCTTAGAATTCAGCCTCTTCGAGGGAGCAACCTCCTTTACATTACATAAATGAACAATTCTAGGATGATTCAAATGACAAAACCTCCTCTCTATATATAGGAGTCTAAGGAGTCACAATATAACCCAGCCGACCTAACAATAATAATATAAAGCCACAAAAATAACAATAGAGGGTTCTAGGGGCACAGTAATAAAAATATGGGAACAATAGTGGCACAACAATATTAATAAGGGATACAACTACAATAGTAATGGGGTAATCACTAGTATTATAGGGACCCAACATGCCCCTCTCCTTCAAAAAATTGTTGTCCTCAATGCTTGAGTAGTTCTAGATGATTCTGTATAAAATTTGCATCCTCCCTTGCGGAATCTTCAGCTGATAAGTTCTTCCACTTGATAAGATATTCTGAAATTGATCGATTTTGTAGCTGTTGAGTTCTTGTTTCTGTGACTGCTTTCGGTTCCAATATAATTTTCCCTTCCTCGTCAAGTTCTAGCAATATTGTTTGAACTGGGAGCTTTTCGCCTATAACCTTATTTAGAAATGAAACATGGAAAAGTGGGTGCAATTAAGAAGCTGCAGGAAGCTCCAATTTGTATGCCATAGTACCAATCTTTTGCAACACCTTGTATGGACCATAATACTTTGGTGATAATTTATTATCCTTCTTAGCTTGCTTGAGGGACATTTGCTTATATGGTTGTAGCCGTAGGA
>APFE031523895.1:79525-98231 GCA_000404065.3 Pinus taeda | reverse complement strand
CTGTGACAGGAGGTCAAGAACATGAGTTGCAGACTACAGGCCTTTCATCGAATTCCTTTTTTATCGTTCGGTTAACTCGTTAATGCTTCGGCTATAGTTCTATTCGGTTACCTAGGGGTGATGACGAAATGAAGTGAAAAAAAGATAATTTTTAATATTAATTTTAATTTGATGACCAACTAAAAAGCTTTTGAAAAATATTAACCATTTCAATTTTGATTTGATCCTTGATCCCTTCTCTTAATTAAATAAAAAATCTCATACAATTTTCAAATAATTTTTTTTAAATAAAACTCACCCTCATTCACATAACACTAATCAAAACATCGGATCTATAAAGCTAAGGTTTTCTAAATTCCTTCATTCACCCTAATTTGATTTTATAAAAGTGAGGTTATTTAATTTAACCTCGAGTCTTTAATTTAACCAAAGTTTTCGTCACAACGCATACTTAAGTTATTCAAGATACTAAGAGGTAATAGTTTGACTTCTTAATAGTCTCTTAATTTTAAGGTGGTCCACTCGGTGTTTATCCAGTAAAATGGGTGGTCTTATCTGGATTTGCAACCAGAGCGACAGAAACGAGACAGATCTCAGGCATTCCCATAAAAATGTGAGACAGGTTCCTGATATTCCAGTAAATGCAATTGAAATAAGGATGCCCCAAATATAATCGAAATAAGGAAAAAGAAATGATGTAGATCTGAACTCTATATACATACATAAATCTCCCATCAACGAGATTATTTTGAAATCCATCTGTGAGATGTAAAATTTGGTCTATAATGTTCAGAATCCTTCCAACTCTGTCACCCCAAGTCAACTCTAGTCTTGTGCAGCCGTTGCACATCATCAACAAAATCCTGCAAGTTCTTATAAGAAGATCCTTCTTTACTCACAGCCAGTTCTCATGCCTTTTCCTGCTTCCTCAGCCAAAAGCATAGTAACTGCTCCTCTCACTTGCTCTTCATCGGGCACACCATTCACATCCACACATATAGTTATTGCCATGCCCAGGCGTTCCACCAGGAGCTTCGAGTTAAAAGGCTGATCTCCCATCATGGGCCACGTGATCATGGGAACTCCCGCGCTGACGCTTTCCAGAGTAGAGTTCCACCCACAGTGACTCAGAAATGCACCCACCGAAGGATGCGAGAGAATCAGGAGCTGAGGCGCCCAACCCCAAATAACCAGACCTCTCTCTCGGGTCCTCTCGCCGAATCCCTCGGGTAGTCCTACGTCAGTCCCTTTGGGGTTATTGTCGGCCGTAGGGCATTTGATAGCCCACACGAAACACTGCCCGCTGGCCTCTAAACCCGCCGCCAGCGCACCGATCTGCTGGTCGTTTTGGAAAAAGTGGCTTCCCAAACGCACGAACACGACGGACTGCGGAGGTCTAGAATCCAGCCACCGCAAGCACTCATCCTCGCCGATGTCCGCCGCCTTGCCCCTGCGACTAATATTTTGACGATCGATCCCCATGTCATCAAAAACAGCAGGAGGAAGTATGGGACCGATGCTCCAAACGGGTTTCCCCGTGAGGTTCGCGATGTGATCGATTCCCAAATAATCGAGCTCGTAAAACGTATTAATAAGTATTCCCCGTCCCTCCATGCTCTGGTTAAGCTCCTCCTTGAAGAATCCCCACAGAGGATGAGAGTCCGGATCCCGCCACGCCACAGCCATGTCCGATTTGCGCAGCTTGAAGGTGAAGCTCAGATTGGGGACCTCGAAGAACTCCTCGTCTCCCTCCACACTTTTCTGCGGCGTGTGGTTAAAGATGGAGAGCATGGCAGACATGCTGAAGGCCCCAGTCGTGTAGAAAACCACTGTGGGGATCCCGAATTTGGCTCCCGATCTTTGAGCCCATCCCTTACACATGTCGGTGATGATGCATGACACTGGAAGAGGAGTCGAAGGAGAGAAATTCTGAGCGCCGTCCTCATTATGACTACCCATCTGCTCATCCAGCCATTCTTCGAACGCCCCGGACATCTTGTGGGATGAAGCAAAGAGTGCATGGATAACATTGACGGGGGCATTGTCAGTGCTTTCGATTCCCGGGGGCACTCCCTCTATGGGAGGCAAAGGTAGAGACACCAGACGGATGTCGAGATTCGAGCTCTCGACCTGAGGATTGAGCCTATTGGCGTTCCCCGGAGACGTGACATATGAAACCGCCAGGCCCTGCGAGGCTAGCAGCTTGGCCAGTTCCAGAAATGGAATGAGATGGCCCTGCCCCAAGGATGGGACGAGTACCAGATGGCCTTTGGTTTCTCCCATACGTAGAAGTGCAATAATAATAACTAGAACCAAATAACTGATGAAATTGATGCTCAGAATCTACTTGACGAGATCCGGATCGGGGTTCTCTGTATCGCTAACAACGATGACACAGAATTAAAGCAAGATCAAACTAATTTAAATGGAGTCGTCTACTGAGGCACAGAATTAAAGCAAGATCGAACTCATTCAAATGGATTCCTCTACTGAGTGGAGGAATTCGCCAGGGCAAGAGCTAACTAGCCTGCTATCGGGCCTTTAATGCACCGATAGCAGGCCCACCATGTCCATTTTCATGCTTATGTCCATAACATACACCATGCAGGACATCCCCATTCCCGGCGAATTCCCGGCGAGTCCACCTTTCTTATTCAGCGATAGTTTATTTAATGCTGTTTGAGAGTATTAGTGACAGTACATGATTTCCATCGGTTCTAGTATTTCTCATTTATTATCAGCAGATTCCCATTTATATTTCCCACTCCCAGAGGCCATTTGAATTTGAAATTTGCTGTCCCGCTTTGTTTTGAAATTTGTTGTTCCGCCTTGTTATGGCAGGGCATGTTTCATACACTTGCGGCATGCTCTCTTTGGCAGACTCTGTGGAGACGAGATTGACCAGCTCTTGCTGTGGCCATGGTAACAGGGCCTCCGATGGCTGGCATGGCAATGCAATTGCAATGCAGTGTACATTGTAAATACAAGCACACAGAATTTGTGATGGTTATGAGAATGAGGTGGTCTGAATGAAAGCATTGTTCACAATCACCAAATTCTTGAAGAATCCATCCACCTGGTTTCTCAAAAGTTCTTAAATCTTAGTCAACCCTTTCAAGTTTATGTTTGAATTCATCCACATGGATAGCTATTCTCATCTTTAACTTCTCCTCACTATTTCCATTCTCAGAAAGTAATGGTATTGTCTGGATGAGTGACCTCAGGTCCGCAGCTACTGCCTTTAAGCTTTCCAATCCATCGATTATCCGACCCACGATTATCGCTTTGCACTTGTTGAGAAATTACCCTCTTTTGCAGGTCCAGGAAAGACACGGACTACAAGAAGCAAGTTTAGGGTCGAATTTATTAACTGGGGAGAAGAATCAGATTCAGAAAAAGAAGAGCACATCAATAGAATCCATGCAAAAGAACCAGAAAATAATATAGTTATTGCCTTTACTCCATATAAAGCCCTATGCGTAAGCGCATCAGGTGATGACGAGCCCAAATATAATACCTTCCCCTCACCCTCCAGGGTTTAATCAAAGCCTCTAACTTGGTTAATCAAAGCCCCATTGCATTTCAGGTAATTGAAATTTTCATCTAGCAGATTATCCATAGCTCCCAGAATTTTGTCAGACGACCAGATGCCATCAGAGAAGTCGAGCAAAAGTTGTGTTCCTTGAAGCTTTCCAATTTGGGTGTTCACTGCGATGCAAAAATGGAGAACTTCGAGGTTAAAGATCGTGTATTCATTCGTCCGTTCATCATCCCATTCCAATGTATTTGCGGGAACAAGAACAAACAGATCCGCGTATGTCACAGAGAGGGTTTCCATTGCTTCCGACAGCCATCCCACATAATCTACGCACTTGCAATCTTCCCCATGCAGACTCAATTGCTTCTATCTTTCTTCCAAGGCCGACTAAAAAACTTCCAGTTCTGATGATATCGGCATCCTTTGATATTTGAAAGACGTTACCTCTGGATCTGGTTGAACTCAAGATTGCAGAGCACCACATAATCTGAATCACAATATGCAAAGCTAATGTAAAGAGGCAAAGTTTATCTCGTTTATAAAAAAAAAGGATATCGACAAAAAGATATTTAAAAGACTATATGTAACTGGTTTTCATTCATAATACATAGATCAGATAGTTTTTTTCTTCAAAGGCTGTTGAGCTGAAGTGGAGTACGATTGGAAATTGGAATTTGTAGAAAATTATGCGTAAAAGTAGAGCTAAAAATTGGAACTAGTCTTGGCTTCGGAAATCGAAGGAGAAGCTCTTTGCTGGTCTCTCTGTGAGTTGCATGGAAGTCGAGCTTTATGTATACAAACTATGTGTGTGTTTGCATGACATGTCACCAATATCGTTCCGTAGATTGAATGAACCAGTAGATAACATTAACCGTTTAAAGAGACGAGAAATTATAATTAATGGTTTTTCTGGTAAACGTTAAAGATCATCACAAGAAGGCTATATTTTACTGGAATTATCATGTGAAAAGGTGTACTAAGAACATGATAGACAACTCTTAAGCGGAATATTAGTGCTAATAACTTTGTGAAGTAACTTAAATTTGGTTGTCTCCTAGTCAGCCACGTTAAAACCAAAATATATGATTGTTTTGTTCAAATGAATCCGAGTTTGTCCGGGTCAAAGAAATATAGACGTTTTCACTTTTACGAAGAGAAAGGGTTGACGAAGATTTAAGAACTTTTGAGAAACCAGGTGGATGGCTTCTTCAAGAATTTGGTGATTGTGAACAATGCTTTCATTCAGACCACCTCATTCTCATAACCATCACAAATTGTGTATGCTTGTATTTGCAATGTACACTGGATTGCAATTGCATTGTCATGCCAGCCATCCGAGGCCCCGTTACCATGGCCACAGCAAGAGCTCGTCGATATCGTCTCCACAGAGTCTGCCAAAGAGAGCATGCCGCAAGTGTATGAAAGAGAGCATGCCCTGCCATAACAAGGCGGAACAACAAATTTCAAAACAAAGCGGGACAGCAAATTTCAAATTCAAATGGCCTCTGGGAGTGGGAAATATAAATGGGAATCTGCTAATAATAAATGAGAAATACTAGAACCGATGGAAATAATGTACTGTCACTAATACTCTCAAACAGCATTAAATAAACTATCGCTGAATAAGAAAGGTGGACTCGCCGGGAATTCGCCGGGAATCGGGATGTCCTGCATGGTGTATGTTATGGACATAAGCATGAACATGGACATGGTGGGCCTGCTATCAGTGCATTAAAGGCCCGATAGCAGGCTAGTTAGCTCTTGCCATTCGCCAGAGGGTCAAAAGTGTCTTGAACTTGCATAAAAAAATTTCAAAGAAAGTTATAGAGAATCTTGTCTTTATAGTGGAAATAAATTAGCACCATAAAAAAACATCTAAAACATTTAAAATTTTGAAATTTTGTATTTTAGATTTACAAGAAACTTTACCAAATTTTCCCTGACCAAAATTTCCATAAACAATTCCTCCTAACTAATTACACTACGAACACTAAGATCAAAACAGATGCTCCACTGAAATCAAATCAAATCCATGGGATGAAGTTCAAATTCTTACCCCAAATTCCAAGGCATATTATAGGCACTCAACTAAAATCAAATCAAATCCCGAGGATGGGATGAAGATCAAATTCCTACCACAAATTCCAAGGCATATTATAGGCACTCAACTAAAGTCATTTCAAATATGAAATGTGGTACTCTACTAAAATCATTTCAAACATTATGGTGGTCGTTGTATGGTTCGTAAGGTTTGGGCAATGTTGCTAATAAAATACAGTAGCAAGAATTGCGTTATTCATGTGACATATATGGAGGTACGAAGATAGAATATGAAATTTAAATTTGGTTTACTGTGTGGGATGGGATGGGGTACCGTGGTGGGGTGGGTATGTGTATGTGTATGGGTATATTATGGTGGAGTGGGGTGGGTATGTGTATGGGTATATTATGGTAATGAAAGATATTTTTATAGGGTGGGGTGAGGTGGATGTATGTGTATTTTATGGTAATGAAAGATATTTTTTTTTATAGAAATTGTAAATTTTGAAAATAGGTGGAGTTGGGTTGAGTTGGGTTGGGTTGGGTTGATTGTGTATGTGTATATTTTTTTTTTTTTTTTTTTGTTTAACACTGGTGAATCGTCGGTAACTATCAAGCTTGATCCAGGGAGACCCGGGATCAAACCTCATAGCTGCCACTATAACACCAAGAGTATAACCAACCACCTGTAGATCGGGTATACTAAGATCCTATGATTTTGGCAAGAGCAGACTCAGACGGGTGGGGAGTCCGCCCCTCTAGCCGCCACCATAACAGGTCACTGTACTCCGTGAGATTTGAACCGAGGTCTAAACCGCACATCACTGTACGATTGTGTATGTGTATATTATGGTAATGGAAAGATATTTTTATAGGGTGGGGTGAATTGGGGTGTATGTGTATATTATGGTAATGAAAAATATTTTTATAGGGTAGGGTAGGGTAGGGTAGGGTGGAACGGGGTCGGGTGTAGTGAGGTATGGGTAAGGTGGAATGGGGTGGGGTGTGGTGAGGTATGGGTAGGGTGGGGTAATGAAAGATATTTTTATAGAGTAAGGTGGGGTGAAGTGGGGTAGGGTGTATGTGTATATTATGGTAATGAAAGATATTTTTATAGAAATTGAAATTTGTAATTTTGATATTTTAAATTTTATAATCATTAAAGTTTAATTATTTAATATTTTATTAACTATAAATTTATGTAGTTGTCTTTAAAGAGACTTTTTGGAATCTTTTTTGCTGGGTTTTTCCTGTCAAAATCCGGTAGCAATTTATTGAAATCACAAGTTTGATAGCTAATTTCTGCACAATCAAAGCGTCCCAGGGGTTTTTCAGGGTGCTGAATCCAAATATGCAGTTAAAAAACCATTTTAAATAATACAAATCAAGATTTAACCTCAATTTTTTCTGCCGGATTCTGTCACTGAAATCTCCAAAAAGTCGCACTAAAGACAACTCCTAAATTTATAATCTACATAAGTTCAACTAACTTAGTTTGGAATTTCAAATTTCATGACATGACCTGCCAATCAAATTAATAATTTATTTATTATTACTATTTTTTTAAATTTATGATTGATGTTTCAAGACATGACCTGCCAATCAAAATTAATAATTTATTTATTATTATTATTTTTTTAAATTATGATTGATGTTTCAAAAATTTGACTGACTATATGGACATGATCTTCCATCAAATTTATTAATTTATTTATTATTAATGTTTTTTTTTTTTTTTTTTTTTTGAAATTTCTGATTGATGTTTCAAAAATTTGACAGACATTATTATTAATTTTTTTTAATTATTTATTATTATTATTTTTAAATTTCTGATTGATATTTCAAAAATTTTATTCTCTAAACGTCACATTACTTTCCAAACCTGCAATATACTCACGTTATTATGCAACATTTAACATTACAGAAAGTGATATATAAGAAATTAGATTCCAGAGCAATTAAAATCTGACAAACTATATAACACTTACGATGCGTGAATATTTAATACCAAATGCCAGTAGCAAGAATTGCGTGATTTATTAGAAATATAGCAAATTTGATTACCTTTATTCGTATTCCAAAGTTCGAGGAACAATCTGATAATTGACTTTCTAAGATACCATAAGATTGTAGCTTTACAACCATAAATACAAGAGTTGCGAGCTTTACAACCATAAATACAAGAGTTGCTTGCAGTTTAAAATTTTTGTTTTTTAAAAGAATTATATACTTATACAATATTTATTTAAAAAATAATAATTACATCCGAGGCATTATTTTAACGAGTTGTGCCCCTCCAAACTTTGTCCATAAGTGCCACACCTAAACACGTGTTAACCACTCAATGAAAAGAAGGATTACAGATCTCTTCAAAGATGCTAATGACAATATTACGCATACCTCGTTTAATGTTGTCAGGCTAAAGGTGCTTAGTTCGAGTCTTCTTGGCTTCCCGACAGGTATGGCTAGCTAAATTGGTTGTCTATAAAGTCTCCTGAGCACCACTGGATTGACTCTAATCTTCTTGCTAGGATGGGACACAATTGTTTTAGAGGGAGTCGGTTTGTTATCCCTATCCTTAGGTATCAACTCTCAACCTATGGACACCCGTTATTGTTTTGATTCCAATGCTAGGAGCCATTTAGAAGGGTGCTCTTTTGTCATGTGGAGTGGGTAATGATGGGCCAACTCCTTTTGTGATTTCCAGTTGCATCGAACGAGAATGTTCGGCTCCCATGGTGCTTGGGAATGAAAAAAACGATAGGGGCTTTTTCTTTTACCAAGGCAAGTTTTTAGGTATGAAGTCCCAATTAGACCTCACACCGTTTGGTGTAAGAGTCACATTCAGTACAATGGCCCAGTTGCCATTATTTAAAAGGTTTGCCTTAGCTCTTGCTTTTCAACACATGAGAGTGGTTTGCTTTGTCTTTGAACATCAAGGTTCACGTGCTTGGTGAGTGGTTAGTGTTACTTGTGTCAAGGTTTTTTCACTGCAAAGGGAGAGGGTGGAAGTGAGTCTCAAGTCGAAAGGGAATAGTCCCAACTCTGTTAGAGACACGCAACACAACACAACATGTGTAGCTTCCAGTGGAGTAGTCCACACGGATGCGACAGTTACAAACAAATAGTGAATGGATAGCACATACAGCACCCAACGGAGTAGTCCACACAAGTGTGACGGTCGTTATAACAAGTTTTTGGTAATGTATCTGTCGAGTGTCCAATGGGATAGCCCACACTGGCGAGACAATGTTAACAACTTATACAACACATTTTTGTAATCATATGTATTAGAACAACCAAAATAGTTCAATTGTCTTAACACAGGTTAAAGTAACATGCATTACAAGTGTCCAAATAATAGCCTTATAAACAAATACAATGCATGTGTGAAAACGTGCTAGCCTGTTATCGTGCTTCTGAATTAAGCAAAAGTTCCAAGACACATCGGTACACCATACATCACCAACCTCGATAGCGGGGCATTGGAGCCATTGCTCGCTCCTCAAAGGAAAGACTACAGACTCTCAAGGTTATGTGGGAGGAGTTAAGGCGAAAAGTATTTTTCATGTACAAATGAGGGGTATTTATAGACAAGAGTAAAATTGGCCCTTGTGAATGTTCGACTTCCCTCATGACTATTTGACTTACATGGCTCTTCAGATTTACATGTGGGTCTCTTGGATTTCCACGTTACATTACATTGATTACAGCAGTATGGTCCACAATAGTGATGTGGTCGAGATGACTCATGACATGACTCGAGACGATAGAGCTAGTATGTTCATGCTACTGGCAGTGTGCATGTCGACTTGCAATTTTTTTGAGTGATGGATGTGCTCTTGGTGTACCATAGCATCACCTCCACATGGCAAGGTGTGCAGAGTCTTCGATGGTCTTGGTGTTCACTTGATGTTGCATGTGCACTTCGCTCCTTCACTTGTACTTTGGCATGCTTCATGTGTTCGCTCATTCGCGAACAAGTCTCCTTGCATGTGTTACTTGTTCATCCCGTTTATCAGCACACCATGTCTCATCCATTTACTAGTATCTGCAATCACTCATGACGAAATGACATCAAATCCAAAGATATCCTAGTCTACCATCATGCATTTTTTTTCACTTTTGGATGCAAGTGACCGGGAGAGAGGAGAAGGCTCTGTAACTGTGCAAGGTATATTTCAAGACAGGATGCGGGCTTTAGGCACTATTCATGAAAACTGCGCAAAGGTCTCTAGGAGGTTGAGATGGGAAATCCAGATCAGCAGTG
This sequence comes from Pinus taeda, assembly GCA_000404065.3. Classification (NCBI taxonomy): domain Eukaryota; kingdom Viridiplantae; phylum Streptophyta; class Pinopsida; order Pinales; family Pinaceae; genus Pinus; species Pinus taeda. The sequence continues at coordinate 88,383 of APFE031523895.1, read as the reverse complement.
ATTGCATGTGGGATCTGGCTCAGTTGGTGGGTAGATCTGCGCAATTCTTTTAGGGGGACAGTGTAGGTAGCAGAGGGAAACTGGTAGTGAAAACTGCACAATTTCTCTGGGGATTTAGTAGCAGGCTACGTGAGATTTCTCACAAAAATTGTGCAATTTTTCTAGGGAAATCGAAGAGGGCTGTGGGAGGCTGCTGGAAAATACTGTGAAGAGTTGGGAGGCTGGCCTGCTGGACATCCTTGCACAGTTTCTGAGTTGAGCGGGATGTTGGGCAGCTAGGAGACTGCTAATGAAAACTGCACAGTTTTTCGGGTGAGCAGCAGGCCTACTGATTGGGTGACTGGTTGGAAAAACTAAGCAATTTTTTAGGGCAGTGGAGTGAAAGACACAGGGTGTCTATTCCACATGTTTGCACAGTTTCTTCAATCAGCGGAAGTGGACATGCTTGGCAGCTTCTGTGCATTTTTTGGAGGAGTGAGACCTAGGGTCACTACCTTGTGAAACTCTTCGGTTGACAAGCTAGAGGCTTGGTTGATGTGCTTGCGGGCAACACAAATTAAGATGGCTTGGTGGGAAACTTCTGCGATGTTTTGGGTGATAGTGGTCGAGTTGATTCCAGGATTGCGCAGTGCATAGTTCTTGGGAGGCAACCTCAAGCTTTGTGAAATTCTGGGCATCAATACACGCTCATTGAGAGTTGCAACTGCTCAATGCGACTTAGTGGATGTACGGATATTGGAGGATGGTCCGGTCGACAAAGTTTCAACAAAATGACCAAGTGTGTCAACAAGTGACTTCGTACATGCATGACCTCGCGAACACACACTCAACATGACTTGATGACAAGACACCTCGAACCATCAAGACAACATACACTCAATGTGATTCAATGACGATGTAAGCAACAAGCGTGAGACTTGTGATAGATCATTGAATGACCGCGATGACACTTGTGCGATAGTGCATACAAATTTGTGTGTGAGTGTGACAAATGTTTACACAGCGGACACTACTTGTACACACGAAGGCAGACCTTGTGCATGGCCAGAACATGATTGCAAGCATGACATTGTGACCAACATGCAAAAATATGTTTGATGAATGGTCAAGCGAGGAGGGTGCAAAGACTCAACATGGGCTCATCGAATGAGCCCAAGTGCTTCCAAACATCAAGGAAAAATCCCAGGAAGGCTCTGAAATTAGATGAAGCCCAAACTTTTGGAGGGTGTTGCAGCCGCTACAACACTTGGTGACACATTGGTTGAATTCCAGCTTCTCTGTTTTGGTCCATTGACAGCATAGGGCCTTGGTCTTTCAAGGAGTATTGAATCACTCTACATGTACTTCAGCTTCCCCACTTACCCCATGGACAAACATGGTTCACCTTTTTCCAACTCAGACGAACACAGCAACAAGTTTCACCTTGATCAAAGTGTTTCAAAATTGGGAAAGGTAGTTTGGATCACGATTTAATAAATTTCAAAGTATAAGTTTTCATCTCTGGTGTTGCTCCACTGCTAGGAGGCCTGAACAGTACCCTGACGAAGTCACGTAGGAACACACGCATTGCTCCACTGCCAAGAGCCTGGTCAGTACCCCGGTGGAGTTCCATGCTTCACCTCTCTGCCTAAGAAGCCCTTCTCTTCTTTCGCCTTTGTATTTTTTAAGAGCACTGTGCATAGGCACTTATTTATTTTTAGGGTGGAAGAGCGATCCCGACTTATTGAGAGTAGAAGGGGTTGTTCCTTCAGAGAAGCATGTAAGACCTCTAACATATGTTTGCTCATTTAGATTTTCCCCTTCTCTATTTCTACTCGTTGGATGAGTTGATCACACAAAGTAGAAGGTCGAGTACATGCATGGGGTTTTCCAGTGTGGAAATAGTCTCATGGTTGGACACAAGCTTCCCTTGTAGATGACTCATATTTTTCGTCAAGACTTCATTGGCCGAAGGTTATAACCAAGAACAGAGAGGGTGGACACAGGACTGGCCAAGTGTTGTAGTGTCACAAGAGTCTTTAGATCTTAGCCACATACTCATTCAAAAGCCAGAGCTCAGTATAGGGAAGCACTCATTTACAAAACCAAAAATAACATGATACTAAAAAAATAAAACAAAATGAAACAAAAATAGTGAGCAAAGAGAAAAGAACAACAAGCAGCGAACAAACTATGTAAATGGAATAGGGTGCGGCCTGTCCTATTGAAAACAGGGTTTCAAATCTTGGCTATTGACAGGAAGATTGTCAGCCCTCCCGTCAAGTGATTGCAGATGGTATGTATGGGCCAAGCTCCTCTTGAACCAGTATGAGACTATCATGTTCTGCTATTGGAACTTGGTGGTAACCCAAAAGACCATTAAGCGAAGATAAGGTTCCTGCTCCAGATGCTGCGTGTAACATAGATTCCAATGATGACATGGGGTAGTTGTTTTTGTTTCGGGAGCGTTTCAAGTTTCGAAAATCAATGCAAAAGCAGATTCCCCCAGATTTCTTATGTACAAAACTTAAATTAGAAACTCATGTAAAATAATGAACTCTGTAAGTGATCCGAGCATCCAACAACTTAGTCAGTTCTTTCTGTATAAGGGGTTTAAGTGACTAATGTACTTTCCTCAGTTTTTGATGCAATGGCTTGACCCTTCTTTGATTTGAATCATGTGTTGGATCATTCGTGTGTCATGTGTACTCAGGCCATCATGGGCCCATGTGGACACATCTGGGTACTATTTGAACAAGCGGAAAAAAAAACTTGCCACTCTTGCGATGTGTAGCACATACTGAGACTAATGAACTCCAGATCGTGGTCTGTTCTGAGATTGATCTGTTCGTTCATCATGGTGGAACTATGGGTTTTGTTGTTTCTTGACCCTTCAAAGAGAAACCACACCCTTGGGGATGAGATTGCCTTTCTTGTCATCAACTACAGCTTGCAGAGACTGCTTGTTCTCATCTTCATTAGCCACTACGTCCTTGAAGGCATCAATGTTGTCCATGAAGTGCAGTATTTGTTGATCATTGTCAAAAGTGAGTAGATTAGTTATGTTATCAGGGATAGAAGGCTTATACAAAATTTCAACAGTAAATCTATCCCTAAGAGATTACATGCTAGGAGTTGTATTTGCTAAGGTATCAATGACTACATTACACGTTCTTGGCACAACAATGATATTGAATGCTTGGAAGTTAGAGATTAGTAGCGATACCTCTTGTTGGTACCTTTTGAGATGAGGTGGTAAACAATGTATGGTGTTATGTACCTGTCGTACCAAGATTTCTGCATCACCTACCACTTCAAGCGCAACAACGTTGAGGCTAATGGCCTTTTGCAAACCCAACACGAGTGCCTCGTACTCGGCAATGTTATTTGTGAACTCGAACTCCAAGCGAATCAAGATCAAGGGTTTCCTATGGTTTGGGTCAATTAAGGCACACCCGACTCCATATCCATCTTGTGTCTTTGATCCATCAAAATACATGGTCCAAAACTCATCTGTACACAGACTGTTCGACGTGCTTGTACTTATGATACTACTACTAGTGTTACAATGTGTTGTATAGGTTTCATTTCCATCAGTTGGGCAAGGAAGGAGACCCAACTGCGTGTCTGGGGGGGTTGGAGCTAATTGTGCAAGATAACACCCCATCATTGTTTCAAAGAGGCAGTTGCCAAACATGAGCTCTGCGAAGGCCAACGGTTGGTTCTCGCCATTGAAGGGAGTGATGTTATGCCTCATGTATCTCTCAGATAAGACCTAGATTTGATTGATTTTTCCCTTATACGGAGGCCATAAGTGTGACAAGTCTGTAGCAAAGTATCCATTCAACTTGCTAGACCAACCTCTACTAAGTAGTAGGCCATATGCTTCGGGTATGTCCTCAACAACAATGTTTATGCACTGGTGAACTGAATAGTCATGAGATAGTCGGATGATCACATCCCGAAGTTCACTAATGGCTGGTACACATATCCAATCAAGTTGGATGATCTGCACGGATGTCTTGCTGCATTGTGCATTGATCTTCTTGGAAATGGAGAGTGGCATGACATTGGATGATGCGCCAGAATTAACCAAATAGTTGTGAACATTACAATTAAAAATTTCAAATGAAAGCAGGAATGGAGGGAAAACATATTTTGATTCTCCCATCCTGAATGTGTTGAGCACAGTTGTGATTGAAACAGGAGATGTGCTTGCTCCCTTGTTGGTAGAGGTTGCACTGTGTAGATTTTTTCCCCAGTGCACGCAGCAGAATATCCCACTGACTTTGAATCTTAGCCAACTCGAACAAACTGATGTTTGCACGAGTTTTCTTCATGTCTACCACAATGTTGTAGTCCAAATTGTGTAGACTCAATGAGATGTCTAGGGTCAGACTTGTGTTCCTATTGTTCGACAAAGTGTTTTGCAGTTTTTTGCTTATGGATGAACTCTTTTCTGTCACTGTCTTCTCGGGCTTGATTTGTGTTTTCTACTTTTGGGCAGCTGGTGGATCAACCTTTCTTATCAGTTCAATCCTTTCTTACATTTTCCAAAGTATAGGGGCAGCCCCTTGACTCCTGCGATTGTAATGACCATTTTTCTTTTGGGGCTACTTCTCAGTATTTGTCTTCTGTGTTGCTTGCGAGCATTGATACATGTTGATTACCTGCCTAGTGTTGGGTAACTCATCAAGTGCAACATCTTCATCATCATTTGTGTCTCCTGGATGGTACTATGTACTACTAACTACATTTGGCATATGGTTGCATACTAAGCCCGCAACTCGCTTCCAATCTAAACAAGACCCTTTTGGGTGATTGTCTTCATGGAATGAGAAAAAATCTTCATTTGTGCATCGTTCTATCTAGAACACTGAGATGGAGCTCTACGCAGTTTTAGCTGGGAAATAATTGTTGCTTGATGACATGCTTCCTTGTCTTTGTTTGGGCGATCGACTGCTCGCAGATGTGTCGATTGTTCATTGTTTGAGCTCAGACACTTTTGTTATCAATTTCTTAACAAGACGAGTAAGGGTTTCAATATCACTTGCTTCCTTGTCTTTACCCTTGCTAGCCACAACCTGGAGCTTCCTGCTCATGTCTCTGGAGTCCTTTGCTCATTCATCATCCTTGATGACTCCAATCGCGTGTAGGTTTTTCTCTACAATGATTGTATCTTCATAGTTTTCTAGTAATGTTGGTTTCACAGCTCGCTTGACGAACTGCATAATAACGATTGGTAGTGCGGATGTGTAGTAACCAACAGTGATGGAGTCATGAGGTTTCATGTCTGTTGCAAGCTTGTTCAATATGTGAAAAACCCTATGATTGAAATATTTTACCTTTTCTTTCAAATCCATCTTTACACTGCCCAACTCTTTGAGCAACATGGCCGAGGTTGTTAGGCATGGAATCCCCCTAAGGAATGTTTTGGGGCTTAAAGCCCAAGTTTTGAGCAAGTCTTTTGTAAAATATCCGTGAATTGTGGGTGTAGAGCGTGAAGTGATAATAGAGTGACAAGGTTGTCCACCCTAGTTTTGTAATATAATGTCGGCTGAATAGACCTACTCATGGTCTGCTGACCATGGGATTGTATAAATAGAGCAAAGCTCTAAGTGTAGAAAATAATGAATAACTAAGAGAGATGAGAGGAGGAGAAGTCTAAGAGATTGAGTCGAAGTGTAAAGTGTGTCTGTGGTTCATAGAGTAGGAGAAGGCTCTGTAGTTATGTGCATAGAGGCCTAGTAGTCCACAGCTGAGTGCGCGGACCCTTGCAACTTAGTGCGCAGGGCAGGGAGAGTCTGTAATCGTTGGGAAAATCAATAAAGAAAAGTTTTACTACATTTCTGTGTATCTTTTCCAGGGTTAATGCATGATTGAATGTAATTTGCAAGTATATTGTTTCTTTATTGCACGGACTTACATGAATATTTTGTATAACTAATTATTACTTAAAGCATTCAAGTAGGTGAAGATAAGTAACTAATATTGGAATATATGCAAGATCTTGGGTAATAACATAGAGCGTGGCACATAGCCCATGGGTAGGGATGCGCGAAGGCAGTTTATCAGGCCACGAGGAATGGGAAAGTGCACAAAGCAACTTGTGTGTAGGGCCAAACAATGGACCAATCGAACTCATCAGACATCTCCAGGGTGCGGAAACTTGGTTCTAGCACCCTCCCATACTATTTCGGGTGAGACCTCAGTCAGTGCTCTATGGATTGTGGCCAAAAGGGCCAGTAGTACTGAGATTTGTTTGGCTAATTAACTCTAAACCTGGTTCAGGCCCCAACAAGCCAACAAATGGTTCCATTGTCCGGACCGGGATCTGCATAGATATGTCTGATGTTGTACCACTGGAATCCAACAAAGAAAGGAATTGAAGATTGGTTGGACAAAAAAATTCACGAGTTCGCGACGCAGGAAAACAGGAACCCGTGACTATCAAAGGAAGAGTGGTTAGACTGCTACTTATACACATAGATCCACGAAATTTTCTTTGCATCCTTCCCCACTGAGTTGTGCGAGTGGATCGCGAAGCTAGCAAACAGTCAAGGAAGGTGTAAGCTCGATAGACCTATTGTGCGGACTCCAGAATTGGTGCGCAGGCTGGAAGCATCAGAGGATAAGATCATGTGCACTTTTGATCACTGACTCGATCGAATTATAGGAGGATTCATCACCAAGTTCGTGGTAGATACTTTAGTCAGATATAGTGAGGCAGAACGACTCTTCCTCAAAGGACCGCGAGGTAAGTACATTAAATATTTGAACACTTGGATTAAAATGCTACTGTGTGAAACCAGGTTATGCGAATAAATTGATGTTTGGGGCTATGCAGAGTGGGAGAATCTACAGAAACGAAGGTAGTGCAGAACTAGAAACTAGCCCCATTATTTCACCTTTGCGAGAGAGTGAGGAAGAGCTCACGAAGGTCTCACCATGAAGTGCGATTAGTTTGATAAGGCAGAGAATTCTGTGCATACCAGTCCCACCCACACCACCTCCAGTTTCACCATCTTCACCCCCATCTTCGCCCACACCACCTCTACCACCACCACAATTCAATATGGCGAGCGCGATAAATTTGTCAGTGTTCAAGGGAGTAGGGAATGAATATTCAGACCAGTTTTGGTTTGTGATAAGGGTTGTATGGGAAGCGCAGGGAGTCACGGATGACAATATAAAGAAAGTGACGCTAGCCAACGCTCTGCAGGATCGTGCATTGACCTGGTACATTAAGCATTCCAATGACAATCCAAATGCGGGGATTGTGTATATCTAAGCTACGCTGAACAAAGAATTTAGCAGGCTAAAGTCAGAGACGCAGTCGATCATTGGGTTCAAGGAAATCGCGATGCTTCTAGGCGAGACCCCTTGGGAGTTTTATTAGAGATTGAAGTGTACAATTCGTGAAGCTAATATGACCTTGACAAATGGGCAACACCACGCATGGTTTGTAGCATCGCTAACACCGCATCTAAGGAACGCATTTTCACAACAGAGGCTAACCACTCAGGGCGAGTCATTGGAGATCGCGATGAGGTTGCACGAGACCCCAATAGAAGATCATAACCTGGGATTTCAGCAGATCCACGCACAGTTGAAAAAATTGTGCCTTGAGATGTAGAGTTTGAAATAAGACATGACAACTCGCTTAGAAGTGCGTGAGGACGTATGGTGCGTAAAGTGCAAATATCAGGGACATGACAAGGACCACTACCCAAGTGTTCTCAAATTACCTTGCGGGAGGAGGACCAATGCCATTAAGACTAGAGGCACAAGCAAGACCAAGTGTGGTTATTGCATTATGGTGCGCGATTTGTTAGATAGGAGGAAAACACGCTACAGAAAACTACCATTTACTACAGAAGTATACGCAGAATTCACATCAGTTGTTTTGTAATTTTTGTAGGTTAGTAGGACATGATGAGTGCACCTATAGAAGTTATGAGCTGATGATGGATCAAACTCCTACCTACAGATTTCAGGCCAAAATCCAGCCCCTCAATCAAAATGCAGGAATGGCGCGCACTGGATTTCAGGGGTGCGGACAAGGCCGAGGTGGAGGGGGACCAAGAAGAGGTCGCGGATAGCTAATATGTTACAATTGCGGAGGGTCGGGGAATTATGCCTGCGATTATACAAATCTAACTAGACCATCATGCTTATATTGTACGCGGTTTGATCATGAGACAGAGAACTGTCCCACACTGATAGCGAGGTTGCATGATAAAGGATCACTCCAGCCTCCCCTGACTCATAAACTGCAAATGATGAGGTCTGAGCCGCGTGAGGAAGACCCTAATGTAAATATCGTGCTCCAGAGTGGTATTACGACAGGGGATGACAAAGGCGAGAAGCCTGAAGAAAGTACCTGGGTTTGCAAGGCTCCAACGAAGGAACTAGAATTTGATTTGGAGCGCGCTAAGGAGTCCTTCATGGAAGCTAAGAGGAACTTCGTGGATGCCTCCATTTCAGGAAGTAAAGACAGACTAGAGCTGGAAATGGACCCATCGATGCTCACTACGTTCTTAGAGACATGCATGAAGCTGCTGCGCGACAGCAAGGCTATAAAGGGAATGCAAGAACTCATAACTAGATGCGCTGGGACCGCGCCAGGAGAACCACGCGTAGTCTGGAAGCTCAGGAAGCACACGACGTGAATAGGGAGGGAGATGAGATTGACCGCGCCGATCGGGGAATATGAGATGGATCAAGTGATTTTGGATCTAGGATCAGACGCGAACATCCTGCCAAACAGACATGGGAGTGCATGGGCAGGCCTACATTGCAATGGTCTCCTATCCAACTATGAATGGAAAATGAACAAAAGATCCTACCTATGGGGAGACTGCAGGGAATCACAGTAG
>APFE031523895.1:52564-72359 GCA_000404065.3 Pinus taeda | reverse complement strand
AGCACTATCACAGTGGGACTGGACGAGATTGGTGGTCAGTGCAATACTACACCAGTATGTTGGAAGAATCACTTGAGGTCCTCACAAATCTGTAGGAGGACCCCAACATCCAACATTTAGAGACAAAGGCACCAGAACTCCAACAACAGTATGACAGCATCTGAGGAACTGCGTAGATGATGGCCCTCACCCAGAGGCTCCAGCGGATGCAACAAGCTAAAGCGCTGAAAGAGTAGGTGGACGTGGCACGACACAAGGAAGCAGTCCTGAAGGCATGTGTTTAACCTTTGATCGACGAGGCCTTCACCATCACAAAAAAAATTGAAGGCAAGCTCACACACATGTAGGGGATACACGTATTGATGCAAAGAAGCACTCTTGACACAGAGGTCTCGAAACAACGTAAGCAGTAGATCCAATAAGCATCAGCTCAGTGTGCTGCTAACCTTGCCGTGGCTCAAGTTTAGTTGAAGGGACTCCGTGCAAAGATCTCTGTGTCAACAAAGTGACTCAAGGGCGAGTCATGATGTTTGTGTTGGGGGCCTGTTGGGCATGGAATCCCCCCAAGGCATGTTTTGGGGCTTAAAGCCCAAGCTTTGAGCAAGCCTTTTGTAAAAGCTCCGCAAATTGCGGGCGCGGAGTGCGAAGTTATAATAGAGTCACAAGGCTGCCTGCCTAGTTTTGTAATGTAATGTCGGTTGGATAGATCTACCCATGGTCCGTAGACCATGGGATTGTGTAAATAGAGTGAGGCTCTAAGTGTAGAAAATAATGAATAACTAAGAGAGATGAGAGGAGGAGAAATCTAAGTGATTGAGTCGACGTGTAAAGTGTGTCTGTGGGTCGTAGAGTAGGAGAAGGCTCTGTAGGTATGTGTGCAAAGGCCTAGTAGTCCACAGATGAGTGCGTGGAGCCTTGTAGCTGAGTGCGCAGGGAAGGTATAGTCTGTAATCGTTTGGAAAATCAATAAAGAGAAGTTTTACTACATTTCTGTGTATCTTTTCCAGGGTTAATGCATGATTGAATATAATTTGCAAGTATATTGTTTCTTTATTGCACGGACCTGTATGAATATTTTGTACAAATAATTACTACTTAAAGCATTCAAGTAGGTGAAGATAAGTAACTAATATTGGAATATAAGCAAGATCTTGGGTAATGGCATAGAGCGCAATGCACAGCCCTTGGGTAGGGCTGCACAAAGGCAGTGTATTAGGCCGTGAGGAATGAGAAAGTGCGCGAAGCAACCTACGTGTAGGGACAAATAGTGGACTAGTCGAACTCAGTAGACATCTCCAAGGTGCGGAAACATGGTTCTAGCACCCTCCCATACTACTTCGAGTGAGACCTCAGTCCGTGCTCCTCAGTATTGCTGAAAGGGCCAATAGTACAGGGATTTGTTTGGCTAATTAACTATAAACCTGGGTCAGGTCTTAACAAGCCAACAGGGGTCTTGTCATCAGCAAATTTTTCCAAAAATATTCATTTGAAAATAACCCAATTAAGGATAGAGTTGATAAGAAGGTTGTGATACCACACTGTTGCGCGACCATCCAAGGTACACAGAAACGATCTGCATGCAACATCGTCGTGTTGTACCTCAAGTCTTTGCAGCTATAGGTAGAAGTTGTCCAAGTGATCTTATGCCTTCACTGTGCTGTCAGGGTCATACTTTGTAAGAATTCTCTCTAAACACTTTGGCATCCTGTGAAAAACACTCGGGAGAGCCAATGGTCCTGTTATCACTGAAAAAAATTCCTAAATTTTGAACATCACTTTGATTCCAAACGATTGGTGTTAGTCTTGGTCCAGTCTTTCCATGGTTTGCTTTAGAGTCTAGGACCTAGAAGGGAGTCTTGTTGGCATTTTAAAATAGGGCCAACACTCTGGTTTTACCTATCACTGATCTCACATCACACCTAAAATTCCATGTGTCAAACTTGTGTCAAGTTTTTCATGCACTACAAAACTGCCTAGGAGTTTTCGTAGCGCAAAACCTAGAATTTGCACTAGCCACACTACAAAATCATGGATTCTGAACTATGAGTTTTTGTAGCGCTCTACGAAACCCCTGAAAAACCCTGTTTTAGCATAAAAGTCTCTGTTTTTGGCTTTTACTAGTCAACTTCCAGAAGGGTTTTTGAGCAAGATTCCTGAGCAACTGAGAACTCAATTTTGAAAAATGAAAGAGGCTTTTCTTCCTAACATAATAAAATAAAAAAAAATATTTCAGTTTCTTCAAATTCGTTCTGAGGTGGGAGGAATTTATGGTTAAACTTGCACTACGAAACTGCTCAAAGTCAAGCTTTGTCTTTTAGTTTTAACAGTCTTTTTCAAGATTAGTTTCTGGTCACAGGAAAAGGTATTTTGGAATTTTGAAGGAGGTTTCTCTTCATCAACTCTCTAGCTACAATAACATATCTCACTTTCTTCATAAGTGGTTTCAGTTGGGAGATACTAAGATTTCTTTGAAACCCTAATTTCAGAGAACAAATTTTTCCTGTTTTACATGTGTTTTTCAAGGATAGATTCTGGATAGCTGGAGAAGTTTTTTAAAAAACCAAGAGAGGTTTTTGTTATAGACAACATGGAATACAAAAACCTCCTTAAGTTTCATAAAATATGTCATTTATGAGAAGATAAAGACTCTGTCCCACATGCCATTTTCAAGGATCCTAAACCTAAAAACATGGAAACATGTTCCCTAATTTCTAGGGTTTATCATCAACAGTAAGTGACAACGTGGGAGGCTTCATCAAATTCGACCTCATGAGGTTGCATCTGTCAAAGAATGCATTCAATGTTTACTTAAGGTGGTTTAGTCATAATAAGGAGTTACACTCCTAGTTGTATTAGGTCTCTAGGACTGCTAGTTAGTTGTCATTTGTATTTAATAGTTTGTTTTATGGTTAGAATAGGTGTCACTCATAGCAAATTCGAATTCTCTTGATAAGGGATGAGGGAATCCATATTGTAAATGCTATATATAAAACAAGAGGTTGAATTAGCAAGGGGTTGGAGAGTTTTTGGCTCAGCTGCTGCTCTATGTGTAGACTGTGTATATTTTTAACCTAATGCAGAGTTTCTACTTAGACAACTCAATATTCATGAAGAGTTCTTGTATGTGCTTGTTTTGATGGCATCTTCCGATACTTTCATTGCAGTGGTGTTTACTTATGACACTCAGAACTCATCAATGATGCTCTGACTTCTTTCATAGATAAACTAATTGTGTTTCACTGTTTTATATTTTCATTTCTGCACTTGAACTCTATAATGCCTTGACTTTGATGTTAGGTAGAATGTTTTGGCTTCACTACTCATCATTCAAAGAGAGTTTTAATTTCCTATTGTCTCATGGCTTTCCTCTTTCACTTACTTGCAGTGGTATGAATACATGTTACTTAGAACTCATCAATGATGCTCTAACTTCCTTCATGTATTTATAAATTGTGTTTCCTTACATTATATCCTTGTTTTGTTGATGTATAAAAACTCTCTATGCCCTGACTTCATGTTAAGCTGATCTTACTGTGGTACTGAAACATACTTTGACTACATAGCCCAATGGTAGCCAGCCTTCATCTTTCAACCTATAAACATATACAATCACAAACCATAGAGTTAGCCATCTATCCATATCTTTAATCAAAATCATTAACCCTTTGAGAGAGCCCTCTCAGGCTAAGGAGGCTAAGCCTTAGCTAAAAGATTGGTTTGAAATAGTTACACTGAGATAGTCTGATCAACAGCCTATCAGGGTCCTATTTTGGTGATAACAGGTCCCTGAGTCATCGATTCCAAGTTTTGGTCATCCACGTCTTCTTCTTCTTCATCATCCTCTTCTTCTTCAGAATCTTATGATTCTAACTCTAAGTCTATTGGTTTGTCTCCACCTCCGCCTCCTCCACTACCTTCCCCTCCGCGTCCTGTACCAGAATCTGAGCCCAATATGATGAGGGTGTCTTGTTCTCCCTATTAGAAGACTCGATGTTCCTCTCCATTCTCAATAGCTTCTGCTAGACCTTCGAGTGTGGCAAGAACTTATTCTTCCACTGATGATACAACAACTCCTGTGGAAGTGGTCTTTGGATTTCTTGATGTGTATGGAATATCTTGTATTCCTAGGATCAGTTCGAATCCTTTCACAAAATGACGGGTGATGGGACAAACAGAGCGAAGTTGCTGATATGAAATTTTGGGTTCATGTCTCAGAGGTGAGGACTACCCAACTTTAGAGTTGCACGTAGGTGAGAGGGAGTGCGAGATACTTAACCAAATGATTGATGAGTGGGGATAAGAGGACATTCAACCATAAACAACTAGTGGCCCTCCTTCTTGTGCCAAAAATGTTGACGGTGTTGGACCCACCAACATTCAGGAGATCTCCCCGGTATGAAGTCCCAACTAGACCTCACACCGTTTGGTTTAGGAGTCCCATTTGGTACGATGGCCCGATTGCCATTATTTTAAAGGTTTTCATTAGCTCTTGCATATCAGTACATGAAAGCGGTCTTCTTTATCTTTGAACAACGAGGTTTGCATACCTAGTGAGTGATTAGTGTTACTTGTGTCAAGGTTATTTCACTGTAGAGGGAGAGGGTGGAAGTGAGTCTCAAGTCAAAAGCTAATAGTCCCGACTCTGTCAAAGACACACAACACAACACGACATGCGCAGCTTCTGGTGGAGTAGTCCACACATATGTTGCAGAAACACACAGTGAATGGATAACACGTACAACACCCAACGGAGTAGTCCACACAAGTGCGAGGGTCATTATAACAAGTTTTTGGGAATGGTTTTGTCTAGTGTCCAACAAGATAGCCCACATGGGTGAGACAATGTTAACAACTTATACAACACATTTTCGTAATAATATGTATTAGAAAAACTGAAATAGTTCTATTGTTTTAACACATGTTAAAGCAACATGCATTACAAGTGTCCAAAGAATAGTCTTATAAACAAATATAATACATGTGTGAAAATGTGCTAGCCTATTATCAGGCTTATGAATTAAGAGAAAGTTTCAAGACACATCGATACACCATACATCACTAACCGTAATAGTGGGGCATTGGAGCCACTGCTCTCTCAAAGAAAAGACTAAAAGCTCTCAAGGCTATGTGGGAGGAGCCAAGGTGAGAAGTCTTTTGCATGTGCAATGAGGGGTATTTATATCCAAAGGTAAAAATGGGCCTTGTGACTATTCAACTTCCCTCATGACTGTTTGACTTACATGACTCTTCAAATTTACATGAATCTTCAGATTTACATGTAGGTCTCTTGGACTTCCATGTTACATTACATTCATTACAACAGTATGGCCCACAATAGCGATGTGTCCGAGATGACTCATGACATGAATCGACATAACGAAACTAGTATTTTCATGCTGTTGTTGGTGTGCATGTTGAGCTACAATGCTGCTGAGTGATGGATGTGCTCTTGGTGTATAAAAGCATCACCTCTACATGGTAAGGTGTGTAGAGTCTTCGATGGTCTTGGTGTTCACTTGATGTTGCATGTGCACATCGCTCCTTCTCTTGTACTTTGACATATTTCATGTGCTCGTCTGTTCGCAAACAAGTCTCCTTGCATGTGCTCCTTGTTCATCCTATTCGTCGTCGCACCATGCAACATCAATGTACTTGTATCTACAATTACTCATGACAAGATGACATCAAATCTAGAAATATCGTAGCTTACCATGATGCATTGTTTTTCGCTTTCGAATGTATGTGACCAGGAGAGAGGAGAAGGACTAACAACTATGCAAGACAGATTTCAAGCCGGGATGTGGGCTCTGAGCACTATTCATGAACACTATGTAGAGTTCATTGGGAAGCTGAGATGGGCAATCCGGATGAGCAGTGATTATCTGTGGGATCTGGCTCAGCGGAAGAGTAGATTTGCACAATTCTTTCAAGGAGACAATGTAGGCAGAAGAGGGATACTGGCAGTGAAAACTAGCAATTTTTTCAAGGAGATAGTGCAAGCAGTATAGGGATACTTGTAGTGGAAACTACATAATTTATCCAGGGAGATGGCACTAGGATGCGGGAGGTTGCTCACAAAAATTACACAATTTTTTTGGGGAGCTAGCAGCAGGCTGCAGGATGCTGCTGGAAAAAACTATGCAGAGCTGGGAGGTTGGCCTGCTGGACATCCATGTGTAGTTTATGAGCTGGGCAGGATGCTGGGTAGATGGGAGACTACTCATGAAAACTGTGTAGTTTTCCAGGTGAGCAGCAGGTCGGTTGACTGGGTCACTGGCTAGAAAACTACGCAATTTTTTAGGGTAGTGTAGTGAGGGACATAGGGTGTCTGTCCGACATGTCTGTGCAGTTTCTTTAGCTAGCGAAAGTGGACATTCTTGGCAGCTTCTGTGCAATTTGTTGGAGGAGTGAGGCCCGGGTCACTGCCTGGTCAAACTCTCTGGTTGACAAGTTGGAGGCTTAGTTGATGTGCTTCCGGGCAACACAAATTAAGATGTCTTGGTGGGAAAGTTCTATGATGTTCTGGGTAAATATCGATCGAGTTGATTCTAGGATTGCGTAGTGCAGACTTCTTGGGAGGTAGCCTCAAGATTTGTGGAATTTTGGGCAGCAGTACATGATCACTGAGAGCTAAAACTATGCAATGCAGCTCAGCTGATGTCTGGCTATTGGAGGATGGTCCGTCGATAGAGTTTCAACAAAATGACCAAGTGCGTGAATGAGTAACTTTTTACATGCATGACCTCGTGAACACACACTCAACATGAATTGATGAAAAGACACCTCAAACCATCAAGACAACATACACTTAGTGTGACTGACCGATGGTGTGAGAGACAAGTGCATCACTTGTGATAGATTGTTAAATGACCGCGATGATGCTTGTGTGACAATGCATAAAAATTCATGTGTGAGTGCGACAAATGATTACATAATGGACACAACTTGTACACACGAAGGTGAACCTTGTGCATGGCCAGAACATGACTGCAAGCATGACATTGTGACCAACATGCAAAAGGATGTACAATGAACGGTCAAGCAAGGAGGGTGAAAAGACTCAACATGGGCTCATGGGATGACCCAGGTGCTTCAAACATTAGGGAAAAACCCAAGGAAGGCTCCGAAATTAGATGCAGGATTAAATTTTAGAGGGTGTTGCAGCTGCTACAATAGGAACGCATTACGTATCAAAATCTACAGATAGATGATCTTGTATATGATGTTTTACACTTGTCACAATAGGTTGCATAGATTGAGAGAGTAAATATATAATAATAGCAAGAATATAATATTTTGGGTTAATGAACATGGGTGTGGGGACTTTGAAATGATAGCTAAAAGTAATATTGGACACACTTTGTAATCTAGGCCATAGTGGAGGCTTCAAGTTCTCTAAGTGAAATTTATAAATAATAATTTGTCAATCTTGTTGAACATTTAATTTATTAAAAATGTTTATCAATCTATATGACATGACTATTAGATCTAAAAGTATCTATCTGTTCCACTGTACCTTATGGCCAACTTTCTTTTGAAAGCTAATTGTGCTTCAAACACGGGAAGTAATGGATTGGCTCGGACTTTATGATATTTAGAAGTCAGAAATAGAATGATGGTCATGGTCTTTCAAATTCAGAAGGTGTTTACATATAATTCCTTCTGAGTTAAAAATGTATAGGGATTCCCTATGACTAGTAAGTGGAACCTTCACATAATTGTTGAAATAAGCTCATACGAAGTTATTTGAGTTTATTCTTGTTATTTGCATTTTTTATACCATGTCACCTAGACAAGTTCAATGCTGAAGACTCTATGGTAGCTAAATATGCAACAACATTAGAAGCTACAAAAATTAGATTTCAATTTATTCATAAAGCATATTCAAGTATTAATTATAAATCATTAGAAAATAAAAATTATATTTTAAATAATTATTTATTTTTTCTTTTTTTATCATTGTCTTATAATCATTCATATTTACTTGCAATCTCTAGAAAATTAATAATGAAGGCTTAGATTTTTGGTGAAGCTAAACAAATAGATACATGGAAATTTTCTTCCCATCAAGTTTAAGCTTTAGTTAAACCTAATCTACCATTGATTGTAGTGCAATGCAAAGGTATTGACACAAATTTCTACGTTGTTGAGTTAACTAAAACTCATAGCAATGCAGGGTTACCCCGGATTTTACCCACAGAATGCATAAAAATGCACAAACACAACTGTCCTAGGCTATTTAACTATCACTAGCAGTTAAAACTTCAACCTTTATATGATTAAGGCCCCTTTTCGCCATAGTTCCTTTATCATCAGAACCAATCACCTTGCCAAATCTGTCTATCGGGACTTAAATCACCCCTCAACGTTCATATCCTTACTTTATTAAAGGATCCCTCTTAAATCTTATATTGGGACTTTAAATAGTCCTCAAGCCTCTATAAAACCCATATATATAGACTTCCCCTCATAACTTTGTTAATACATATTAACACACAATTTACATATCAGCGCTAAATCCCTTTAAATCCATTTAAAAAGGGAAACGTATGCAAATCATACCTTTCCGCCTATTGTACAACCTTGTCACGATTTCCGAGGCTAAACCTCATCGCAATCACTATCGGCTCCTTTCATAGGTCTTTAACATGCATATTCCTCGTTAACCCTCTGATTCTAATCTCTCGACTATTAGAATCATTATCTCCATGTTTAAGCCTTAAAAGACTTGCTGCCATTCTTTAACATAATACAAAGGAAATACATGGAATTTTCGTGCTAGATCATATACGCGGAACTCAAATGTTATCTACCTGCATTTATATATGTTGTTGGGTCTGGCTTATTGCTGGACTTTCCGCGGTGTTACTCCTTCAATCTCCGAAACTCCCAATGCCTGATCGTCGATAAATCCCAAACACCGATCACCGATTAACGCAAACGCAGATCGCCGAATATCGTTGTTGCGATATCATAACATTCATAAGCCATTGACCTTTGGCACCTCCGATCATCGATACGCGATTTAATTCATGACCGTTGATCTGGCCACGATCCAACGGTCCATGATTAATTGCTGCTCGCTCTTCACAAATCTCCAAGCCTCGGTTTCGATAGCTTTTAAAAGGGTTGTTGTCGATGCGACTAAATATCAGCCGTTGATCTATGAGATCTAATGGTTACTAAGCATCGAACTTCACTTCTTTTGTCCTTCCTTTTACTTAGAAAATTTCCGTGTTTTCTCCAGTTTCTTCCTTGTAGTTTAGGTTTCTTCCAAACTCTGATCTCTTGGTGTTTTAACTGCGCACTCCCTCCTAAGCTTGGATTTAATCATTGTAATGGATTCGAGACTCCATTATGGTCTGCCTTTTCATATATTTCTATGTGTGTTTGGCTCGACTCTGCCTGCATATATTTATATTATGCAACTCTGATAAACTTAAATTATCATTCAACACTTCAACCACACATTATACAACTTGAAATTAAATCTCTGTGCATATATAAATCCACACATAATTACAAAATGGGACTTTGTCTCTCAACCTGGTTTCTCTTTACAGTGGCCTTTGGTTTAAAAATCTGCCTGTAGGCTCAAAACCGCACTTTTTCTATCTATCTAGCCTAACTTATCTCAACATCTAACCCCTGTCTCTGCCTTTTAGGCTTACATTTATACCCATGGATTCTAAGACCAATTCTGGTTTAGATCCATGAATTCCTCAACAAAATTCCTAAATCTCTTCCTCATTCCTAAAACTTCTCTCTAATCCCTAGATTCGTGAACTGACTCCTAATCTAAGATTTACAATTAATTCTCAATCCTTCAATCTCTCAACTATCTTAAATCTCTCATGTTCTCCTATATTCAAGAACATTTACAAATACTCCTCACATTATTCAATTAATTCCTTATTCTAGCTTCTCTCATTAAAACCACTCAAAACATTAATAATTACATTTAATTGACTCTTAGGAAACCAACTTCCTTGAAAACACAATACCCCTATGTCTACTAAAATACAATGAGTTTTCTTGGCTTGAATGCTCCTGCATTAGACTCCCAAAGTAGAAAATTTCCATGATCTCCTAATCATGTGTCTTCATAAGTTGTTAGAAAAACCTCCAAGATCCCAAACTTTAGTTTGTAGCTGCCCAAACGCTTTGCTCCTTTGCTTCTGCTATATGTATGCTGTTTTATGCTCTATCTTCCTCTCCTTGTCAATCAGATTCATACTCTGATTGATCATCCTTCCTACTACTGTTAATCTCCTCCATATGGACTGTTTCATCATTAACTTCCACATTTCTTTAATCTTTGTCTCCAGCACACCCTTGAACTGGTTTATACCTTGTTTCTTACTTCTATTTCTTTCTCTCTACTTCAGGTTGTTGTTGTTGTTGCCCACTAATTCTTTAAACCGCTGCTGGTTACTTCCAGTTTGTAGTTGCTGGTTCCTTACTTGCTCTTCTACTCTTGCTCTTGCTCCAACTTCTGGTTTTCTTGACATTTTTTGTTTTGTTTGCTTTATTTGCTGCCTCCCTATCATCCTTACCCTCTCTTTTGATTGAATCATGACTGTCCAACATTCTCTCCAGCAATTTAACATCTTTATTCCATGGATTAGATTCTTCCATAGACTCTTCTTCTTTTAGCTTTATTTGGTTGTTCACTTGTGCCAAATCTCCTCCAGCATCTACAACTAAACCTGCACACTCAAAAAACTTGTTAAAATTAAAAGCATAAGGCTTCTGTGCCTTATCTCCCTCTAGAAACACATCAGTATGTTGCTCTAATTTTTCCTCCTTTATCACCACATCAGTACGCTGATTTGAATTCCCCACAGAATTCACGAGACTGTCAGCTAAACTCTCCTCCATACGATCTGCTTCTATGATGTCTTTTTGCTCTTGTCCACTGTAGTGAACTCCTTCCTCTGTAATCACACTATCATACTCTGAATTTCCCAACAAATACTCCAGCAATTCAAGTTCTCTGTGGCACTTCATAAGCACTTCATCATTACTTATGTTTCCTGCATTTATATACAAATTATCAATCTAAAATTTACAAGGTTCAATAGTCTCAACTATTGCTTTACATATCAATTCTCCAGACTGAATTTCATCTCCTTCTTTTGTAAGAAATTGTTCCTGTGTTGTCACAATTTCAAATATCAATATATTATTAAGTTCTCTCTGCTGCAATACATCACTTCTTTTATCATTTAAGAGATATTCTCCATCCTCCTTTACTTCAGAATTTTTATCTTCTAAAAGATACTCTCCCATACTTCTGATATCTTCAAGAGATTTCTTATCCACTGCAAAATGTGTAATCATATCAAAATTATTAGATTAAACAATACAAGGTTTTACCTGTTCCTACTGGTCTGCATTTGTCCAACAGTTTAGAAAGTCATCAATAATCCCTTCTTCTTCACCCAAAACTTCACCTTGCTCTGGTTCACAAATGGATACTTCCATTCCCATTTCAGTTTCTCTGAGTTCTTCAGATTTCAATTGAACATCCAGTACCTGTTCAAGCTTCATTATCTCTTCTGCTAATTGCACTTTCACCTACTGAGTTCTCTTCTCCTGTAGCCTTCTCAGTAATTTATACAATTTATGCCACCTCACTGGCTTCCTCTTCAAGACCCAACCTTGTCTTTGGTTCTCTTTTAGCAGTATTACTAACACATCGAGTTGTCCTCTTATCTCAACCATTTCCTTATCAATCTCTGCTTGACTCATCCATTCCCTATGGATTGTTTGAGCATCCTTTTTCTTTATCTTCTATCTTTCTTCTGAACTTTCCATATGACTTTCCACAGCCATATTTTCTTCAGTGTGAGCTTCTACACCTACAACCAATCAACTCTTCCAAGTTGATCTCTCATCAAGCTTCTCCTCTACCTGGTTTCCAAGTCCTCTTTCTTTAGAAATTGCACTGAGCAATCTTTCTCCCTCTCTCTCTGGTTGCTCCACTCACCACTCTTAAGGACTCCTCTGTCCTTATCTATTCGAAGCCTCAGATGGAATAAGGTTTTGCTACAATTCTAAGAAGTTCCAAAAGTTCTTCCTACAGTCTCACTGTTGTAGTCCTGTGCCAAACTTGCATTCATTCAACTACTGCTACTTTCATACCTCTATTTACTTAAGCCAAAGATCATTTCCAAACTTTCAAAAGCTTAATTATTAATTTCCTTTTGAGAATACTCTTATCCTCTTTGTCCAACCTTCAATTGGATTTTTCAGGTTCACTGCTGCATCATGGCTTCACTAGTAGTCTCCATCCATTCTTCACATTTGATTGAATCTCCATTCTCTTCAAGAAAACAAACATCACCGTGTTTTATTTATGCTGCTACCTGTGCATTAGTATAAAAACACACATTCTCCAATCTTTAATCAAATTACAACAAATATGTCATCTCACCTTCAAGATCTTATGCATGATATTGTTTCACCATTTTCTACCATTTGAACGGATTGCCCTTTGTCTTTTGCATCTGTAAATTATATTATACACCATCTTTGTGTGCTTACTGTTTGTTAGATTAAAATCTGATCCCACTTACCTGCATGCATGACTTTCCACATATCTCTGTTCTGATTTTTTCAAAGAAACTTTCACACATATCTGTTTTCTTCTGCTTGATACTAAATGTTTCATTTATGATCAACTCTGATTGCAGTTCTGCTCTGATACCAAATTTGACGCAGGGTTACCCCTGCTTTTACCCACATAATGCATAAAAATACACAAACACAACTGTCCCAGGCTATTTAACTATCACTGGCAGTTAAAACTTCAACCTTTATATGATTAAGGCCCCTTTTAGCCATAGTTACTTTGTCATCGGAACCAATCACCCCGCCAAAGAACTCTATCGGGACTTAAATCGCCCCTCAACCTTCATATCCTTAATTTATTAAAGGCTCCCTCTTAAATCTTCTATTGGGACTTTAAACAGTCCTCAAGCCTTTATAAAACCCATATATAGCGCCTTCCCATCATAACCTTGGTTAATACATATTAACAAACAATTTACATATCGGTGCTAAATCCCTTTAAATCAATTTACAAAGGGAAATGTATGGAAATCATACTTTTCCACCTACCGTCCAGCCTTGTCACAGTTTCCGAGGCTAAACCTCATTGCAATCACTATCGGCTCCTTTCATAGGTATTTAACATGCATATGCCTCGTTAACCCTCCGACTCGGATATCCCGACTATCAGAATCGTTATCTACATGTTTAAGCCTTAAAAGACTTGCTGCCATTCTTTAACATAGTACAAAGGAAATACATGGAATTTCCACTCTAGATCATATAAGCGGAACTCAAATGTTATCTACCTGAATTTATATATGTCGTCGAGTCTGGCTTATTGCTGGACCTTCCGCCGCGTTACTCCTCTGATCTCCGAAACTCCCGACGCCTGATCGCCGATAAATCTCAAATGCCGATTGCCGATGATCGCAAATGCTGATCATTGAATATCACTGTCATGATATCGCAACATTCATAAGCCATTGACCTTTGGCACCTATGATCACCGTTACACAATTTAAATCGTGACCGTTGATTTGGCCACGATCCAATGGTCCATGATTAATTGCTGCTCGCTCTTCGCAAATCTCCAAGCCTCGATTCTGATAGCTCTTAAAAGAGTTGCCGCCGATGCAACTAAATCTCAGCCATTGATCTATGAGATCTAACGGTTGCTGAGTTTCGAACTTCACTTCTTTTATCCTTCCTTTTACTTATAAATTTTCCGCATTTTCTCCAGTTTCTTCTTTGTAGTTCGAGTTTCTTCCAAACTTTGATCTCTCGGTGTTTTAACTGTGCACTCCCTCCTAAGCTTGGATTTAATCATTGTAGTGGATTTGAGACTCCATTATGGTTTGCCTTTTCATATATTTCTCTATGAGTTTGCCTCGACTCCACCTGCATATATTTATATTTTGCAACTTTGATAAACTTAAATTATCATTCAACACTTCAACCATGCATTATACAACTTGGAATTACATCTCTGCACATATATGAATCCACACATAATTACAAAATGGGACTCTGTCTCTCGGCCTGGTTTCTCTTTAC
The DNA here is from genome assembly GCA_000404065.3 of Pinus taeda. Taxonomy (NCBI): domain Eukaryota; kingdom Viridiplantae; phylum Streptophyta; class Pinopsida; order Pinales; family Pinaceae; genus Pinus; species Pinus taeda. The sequence continues at coordinate 58,247 of APFE031523895.1, read as the reverse complement.
AGTGGCCTTTGGTTTACAAATATGCCCATAGGCTCAAAACCACACTTTTGCTATCTATCTAGCTTAACTTATCTCAACATCTAACCCCTGTCTCTACCTTTTAGGCTTACATTTATACCCAGGGATTCTAAAACCAATTTTGGTTTAGATCCATGAATTCCTCAACAAAATTCCTAAATCTCTTCCTCATTCCTAAAACTTCTCTCTAATCGCTAGATTCATGAACTGACTCCTAATCTAAGATTTATAATTAATTCTCAATCCTTCAATCTCTCAACTATCCTAAATTTCTCATGTTCTTCTATATTCGAGAACATTTACAAATATGCCTTACATTATTCAATTAATTCCCTATTCTAGCTTCTCTCATTAAAACCACTAAAAAAATTAATAATTACATGTAATTGACTCTTAGGAAACTAAATTCCTTGGAAACACAATACCCCTATGTCTAATAAAATAAAATGAGTTTTCTTGGCCTGAATGCTCATGTATCACATAGTATTAAACACACTATCTTAGGAATTTCAATTGTGCTTTGGAGTGGGATTGTGAGATATGCATAGTTTAATTTTGTCAAGGGTAGTGGTTATTGGACCTTGAGATGTTTTCTTTGTGGGTTGTTGTGGTGATATGATAGTAGGAGATACTAAAGGGGTTTTATGGATTCTAGCTATTCTATTGATCATCTATAGATAAACTAGAATGTTACTCTTTTTTGAAAATTCGACTTAAACTCAATCTTTCTTTCTAAGGTTGTTGTCTCTTCAAGGGGAATATCCCTCTTTGAATATGTCACATTTTGATCTTGTATAGGATCCTAACTTTGAAGTAGTGGATTGTCGAGCACGTTTCTATGTGGTAAGATGAGTTTTTTTATTGTTCTAAAAAATTGAGACATGAGATCCTACACATGGACTTGTCATGTTCCTATAGTTAGTAGAAATCATGTAGGTTATATATTTTTCTAAATTTTGGACAACAACTTAGGCTACAATCATGTGTATTTTGATTTCTAATCTAAAATATCAAATGTAAAGATTTTTTTTTCTTGAAAAAAGAAACTAGAATGTCACCCCCTCACTTCTAGATAAATATTTTTAATTTTTATCATAGTATTCAAAAATTCATTTTTGAAACTATTAAAGAAACTACAGTATGCATCGTTGAACTTTTATATTTATTATCTAGCTTTTAAATTAAGTTGAAATGGGTGTACTGATATAAAAAATTGAGAATTGTTTCTCGAATATTTTGAATCACTTTGATGATGCCCAAAAATTCATTAGGTTATTTCCACCATGCTTATAGTAAGCCTACTTCAATGTCAAATGTAATATTCTACCAATTTCACTCCTCACATTTTGTTGAAAACTCGTCCCCTATTATCTTTCACCATATAATATTTTATCAAATTAGGAGTAACATCTCATAAATGACTACAAATTGTTGAGGTGATCACCCTCTCATGCAATTTGGAGTATGGATCCCATATGAACCAATGATTTAGTCTCTAATTCAATTGTACCAATGACAAATGCAAATGCCATCATAAAAAAACACATCCTTATTTTCTTTATATTTAAATAATCTTTTAGAGAATAGGAACACCGATTGAGTTTGATTTAGTGATGAACAAGAATTTCATGACCTCAATGTCACATTGTCCCATCATATGTCCATTCATGTTTACACTTGGTAGAATATCTTCCAAAGTACTCATTCTACATTCAAAACCAATATTCTTTGCTATTTGAACAATATAAGCACTCATATTCACTTGGGAGTTCCCTTGAGTTGCTTTGGGAGTGTGCGTGTCCATATATATATATATAAACTAAGTTGTTTATAAATATTTTCTTTTTAAATCACTTTAATAAAGTAGGTATATGTATCACTAGCACATCAACATTAATAGTAGATTGTGAACACCAATAGGGATCACCATATATTAATCATAAAAATTTGAAAAAAAGGATTAGAAAACACAAATTGTAAATGTCAAATTTTCAATATCTATGTTTATTGAATTGCATATGAAGGTGAAAAGAAACATGTGAAGGTAAAATTAAACTAGAAGAAGGACCAAGGATACAAAAACTAATTGCCTTTGGTGAAGACAAGCTAAAAATTGGCATTCTATACTAGGGGCTTTTCTTTCAGTTGTTGAGAAGCTCAAATTTGGCATTCTATACCCAGGGATAATCCAATCTATATTTTTCCAGTGTGGATTGATCCAATGACTCTTCTAAAATGCAAACATTATATACCCAAAGATAATCTAGTCAATATTTTGAAACACAAACACTCTATACTTGGGATTGATCTATTTTGTTTTCTACCTATGCTTCATTGATCGGGTTTATCCTCTGAAGGACACACATTCTATACTCGCACCTTTAAACTTCACAACCTACAATGGACACATAAAACCTACGATGGTTCTCCCTTCACAATTTTTGAAAAATTGTAAGTCTTCTTCCCTCTTGATAGCTCTCTTGGATCCTCAAAACTTGTAATCCTTCCTCGACTTTGATACCAATTTGTTAGAAAGGCACAAAATTTCACACACACAAAACACACGAGTTGCGGTTCTTCTATTGATCACATACAACTTGATGATTACAATGATCTCGGTGAGGGGTATTTAACCTTTTTCGACTAGCAACTCACTCAATGTAACTTTAACATGCACACACACTCCAAATTCCACTTTATCAAAATAAGACTAAACTCGAACTCACTCACACTTGACATTTTAAATTTATACAACTCTGCATTGGGGAGTAATTAGCTATCTTTAACAGATCCAAATAACTGATAAAATTGATGCTCAAATCTACCTAATTAGAGCCGGGTTTCTCTATATCGCTAACAACAACCATGCTGAGAGAAAAGCAAGATCAAACTCCTTTGCTTCCACTAAAATAAAATCCAAGGATAAGATACATGATCAAACTCCTACAAATCCAAAGACATTTTATAAGTACTCCACTAGAATCATTTCAAGTATGAAAGGTAGCTTTCTCAGCCTAGTCATTGTATGTTTCGTAAGGTTAGGCAACGACGACCATAAAATACAGTAACAAGAATTGTGTTATTCATTACACATATAACGAGTCTTGGTAGAAAAATAGAGTATGAAATTTAACTTCCTATGACTGGTGATTGTTATTGTATGTTTTGTATGTGTGATGGAAATGACAGATATTAAAAACAATAGTCAGGAGGCTTGGAATTTCAAATTTAATTGAGTGTCTAAGAGATTGGCAATGACAGTGATTTAAAATTACAGAAATTTTATGTTAAATTTCAATTGAAATGAAAGAAAAAATTATTTGAAAAAAAAAACATCCGAAATCAAACGTACAATTTGTCAGTGTCATTCAATCTCCTAGATGAAAAGCTAATAAAATAATCATTGAATTATTGAATTACCGCATAGAAGTTCCTCATCATATTCTTTTTCGTCAAAGTCGTAGTCATTTCACCACTGCCACCAGTTCTATTTTCACGAAAACCATAACCGTCACATTTTACCAAACATAGCACACCGTGCTTTCAAATCTCGCTTTGCTCTTTCTTTCTTTCTTTTTTTTGTTCAGAAAGAAAAAGCGGAATTGTATTATATTGAGTCTGTATAATAGCTACAGATGGTACATTTTCATGCAAGTTATAAAACATAGGAAATATAACCCATAAGATGAGTCTACTGAGCAGATAACTAAAACTCAAATGCCAAAATCCAGGGAAACGACACTGAAATTGCGCGAACACATTCACTTAGAAGTCTTTCCTCTCTATTTTCAATATGTTATAGTGGAATCTGTCCATGGACATTCGAAAAGTTGTCAATTTCAAGTGAATTGAGCATCGAAATTTTAGGGGGTCACCATCCGCTTTAAGATCGATCCAATTTAGGGTTAACATCACATCACTGTGATGTTAGTGTTGTTTTAAGTAATGGTTTTTATTGAATTAATTGTTATGATGTCATCTTATAAAGTATTTAAAAAGAATTGAGCAAATGGGAGTAGGTAGATGACCAAAAGTTATTTTCAATAAAGGTATGAGTGAAAGAAAGAAATCATGAATGAAACAAAATAACAAATGAATGTAAAAATAGAATATTTATCTCAATGCATGTTCTACAAATAGTAAGGAGTTAAAGAATTTTGTTATGGAGAAGTTTTGTAAAGGTATATGGGGAAAGGAGTTAGGTAGAAATAAGAAGTACTATGTTCAGGTATTCAACCCACTTATGATCTCTAATAAAAATAGTACATTGGAACTAGCATTCCGTGGAGAGAAATTTTTTTTATTGCTCAATTAAGAACTAACTCGAAACAACTTTGGTGTGAAACGACAAGGTGGAAGAGACCTAAAGAAGCTTGGTAAGAACGGGTGTGTACTTTTTGCACTTCTGGTGTGGTGGAATCTGAAAAGCATTTCGTTTTGGAATGTGATGCTTTCAGAGATATCAGGGACAATTATGAATTTGACTTTTTGCACTAGTGGAATCTAAAAGCATTTCGTTTTGGAATATGATACTTTCAAAGACATCAAAGACTCTTATAATAGTATGTTAGCATCAATTTCTTGACATTATCTTTTCAATAAAAACAATATTAAAAATTTAAATCAACTCATCATCAATTTAAATAGAAAAAAAAATTAAATTACAAAATACGAAAAAATAAAACAATAATCCAAAAAACTATTTTTACTATCATAAACATTCATTCATTCTAATCCCAAATACAAACTATAAAACCTCCCCCAAAAAAAACAGTATCCGTCAATGTCAGATACAAGCACATAACCGCATTAAAAATCCATCACGTCTCCACCATATCACAGTCGCAATTGCACAACATTAAAATATTGCACTGGAAGACAAATGGACGAATGAATATATAGCTTTGTATGTGGTCACCTCAATTTTTTTTTATTGTTATTTATTTATTTAATTTCATGGTTTTAATTGCATTGAAAGTATTCTTTTAACGAGGTGATTTTATGATAAGTTTTCATTTTTTCTAATTGATAAGTTTTTATTTCTTACAATAGGTTGTTTTTATTTAATTGTTTTGTTACAAAGGGAATTGTTTTTAAGAGTTAGGAAATTTGTTCCAATGGTTTTGGCTTTTTTGAAAGCTTTGAAATTGTATGGGAACGTTCTGTTTTTAGTGGGAGTTGCAATGGGAGCTTGGGAAAGTTCAAGGGGCTTTGAAGACTGTTTTTTTGGAGTACCCTGTTCTTTGGTGTTGGGGAATACAAAGCTTGTAGAAAAATATGTTAAAGTGCCCACAAAACATGAGCCTAGATTGAAACCTTCCCAGAAAGAATGGCCAAAGACATCCTTAACATATCCTTAATTGAGAAACTGGAGCAATCTCCTTAATGGGTTAAGGAAGTGTGTGGCACCTCTGATGTAAGGGCAATATCTGGGATGTCATGGTGATGAGTATTTCTTTTGTTGTTTATGTATATATATGGCAGAAGATTGTGTGTGCATATTGTATGTGGTAGTCAGTGCTTAAACATTAGAGTTTCTTTACTTTTTCTCTTAAGAATAACTAGAAAAACATATGTAAAATTGTTTCTTTGTATTTTTAAGTTAGATTGTTTCAAAGCCTCGTCATGTGCCATAATGAACTTAACATTTTAATATTATATATAT
>APFE031523895.1:25459-37201 GCA_000404065.3 Pinus taeda | reverse complement strand
ACAATTCAAAAGCTACATGGAAACCCAAAGAATATTGTAAGTGATAGAGATCCCATTTTCACTGGAAATTTTTGGACAGAATTATTTTCTTGTCTTGTTACTCAGTTAGCTCATAGCTCATCTTATCATCCTCAATCTAATGGGCAAACTGAGATAGTAAACAAATGTTTGGAAAGATATCTTCGTTGCTTTGTATCTGATAAACAGACACAATGGGTCAAATGGTTGCCTCTGGCTGAATGGTGGTATAACACTTCCTTCCATATAGCAACAAAAATGACCCCATTTATGGCACTTTATGGGTATGAACCACCATCCATCACATCATATTTAAGAGAAAATTCTAAGGTTCAAGCAAGGGAACATCACATCGAACGTCAACAACAATTCCTCCAACTCTTAAAGGATAACCTTGTGTTGGCACAGAATAGAATGAAACAACAGGCATATCAACATCGCAGCGAAAGAATTTTTGTTGTAGGTGATTGGGTATTTCTACGGCTACAACCATATAAGCAAATGTCCCTCAAGCAAGCTAAGAAGGATAATAAATTATCACCAAAGTATTATGGTCCGTACAAGGTGTTGCAAAAGATTGGTACTATGGCATACAAATTGGAGCTTCCTGCAGCTTCTCGATTGCACCCAGTTTTCCATGTTTCATGTTTAAAGAAGGTTATAGGCGACAATCTCCCAGTTCAAACAATATTGCCAGAACTTGACGAGGAAGGAAAAATTATATTGGAACCGGAAGCAGTCACAGAAACAAGATCTCGACAACTACGAAATCGATCAATTTCGGAGTACCTTATCAAGTGGAAGAACTTATCTGTGGAAGATTCCACATGGGAGGATGAGAATTTTATATAGAAGTATCCATAATTACTCAAGCGTTGAGGACAACACTTTTTTGAATGAGAGGGGCATGTTGGGTCCCTATAATACTAGTGATTACCCCATTACTATGGTAGTTGTAACCCTTATTAATATTGTTGTGCCCCTATTGCCCCCATATTGTTATTACTGTGCCCCATAGAATCCCTCTATTGTTATTTTTGTGGCTTTATATTATTATTATTAGGTCGGCTGGTTATATTGTGACTCCTTAGACTCCTATATATAGAAAGGAGGTTTTGTCATTTGTATCATCAAAGAATTGTTCATTTATGTAATTTAAAGGAGGTTGCCCCCTCGAAGAGGTTGAATTCTAAGGCGTTGATCTATCTTTTCTATCTTTTCTTGAGCTGGTTTCATAACAGATTCCCCATGACTATTTAAGTTCAACCTTCACATAATTGTTGAAATAAGATCATAAGAGCTCATTTGAGTCTCTTCTTGTATTTTTGCATTTGTTATAAAATGAAACCTTGACATGTTCAATGCTAAGGACTCTAGGTAGCTAAATCTGCAATAACACTAGAAGCTACAAAGATGAGATTTCAAGTTATTCAAGAGGCATATTCAAGTATTGATTCTAATCATTGGTAAATAAACATAATATTTTTAATCAATTGTTTGATCATAATTCATATTTAGTTGAAATCTCTAGAAAATTAATAAGGAAGGCTTAGATTATTGGTGAAGTTAAACAAATAGATGCATGGAAACAAATTGCCAATCATGTTTAGGATTTAGATAAGCCTAAAATAGAATTGATTGTAGTGAAATGCAAGGGTATTGATACATGCATCTACGTTGTTGAGTTAACTAAAAATTGTAGTTTTGAACAAAATCTTTTGTCTTCTTAATCAATTATTTTATCATAATTCATATTTAGTTTCAATCTCTACAAAAGTAATAATGAAGGGCTAGATTATTGGTGAAGTTAAACAAATAGATGCATGGAAACATATTTCCCATCATGTTTAGGATTTAGATAAATCTAATATAACATTGATTGTAGTGCAATGCAAGGGCATTGCCACACACATCTACTTTGTTGAGTTAACTAAAAAGCATAGTCTTGAACAAACAATCTTAGGAGTTTCAAGAGTCTTGGGACGGTGAGATATGCACAATTTAGTTTTGTCAAGGGTAGTGAGCATTGGACCTTGCGATGCTTTCTTTGTGGGATGTTGTGGTGGCATGGTAGTAGGAGATAGTAAATTGGTTTTATGTATGCTAGCTAATGTACTAGAATGTTACTCTTATTTAGAAATTATACCCCAAAAATCTATTTCTAAGGTTGGGCTCTCTTCAGGGGGAAGATCTCTTTTTGAATATGTAATCTTTGATCTAGTATATGATGTTAGCTCTAAAGTATTGGTGTTACATAACCATATCAAGAATGGCATAGAAACATAAGAAAATATAGATCAATGACTAGATAATAAGCCACTTTGATGGGGGAACTTCCCTTTACGTCACATAAATGAATAATTCTTGGATGATTCAAATGAAAAACCTTGTTGGTATATATAAGAGTCTAATGGGTCAAAAACAATTAGGGCCTATATAACAATAATGATGTGAGGGCACAACAATAGGGTTTCTATGGGGCATAACAATAACAATATGGGGGCTAAATTAGTATTGTAGGGACCTAACATGCTCCTCTTCTTCAAAAAAGTATTGCCCTCAATGCTCAAGAGTAGTTCTAGGTACCTTTGTATAAAATACTCATCCTCCCATGTGGAATCTTCAACAACTAAGTTCTTTCACTTAATGAGATATTCTAAAATTGATCAATTCCATAGTTGTCGAATTCTTGTTTTCGTAATTTCTTCAGGATCCAATATGATTTTTCCTTCCTCGTCAAATTCTAGAAATATAGTTTAAACTGGGATTTTGTCACCGATAACCTTCTTTAATCATGAAATGTGGAAAAATGGTATACTCATGAAGATGCATGCAAATCCAGTTTGTATACCATAGTACCAATCTTTTGCAACACCTTGTAAGGACCATAGTACTTGGGTGATAATTATTATCCTTCTTTTCTTTCTTGAGGGAAATTTGTTTGTATGGTTGTAGCTGTAAAAATGCCTAATTAGCCAAATCAAAACTTCTTTTTCTATGATGTTGATATGCTTGTTGCTTCATTCGATATTGTGCCATAGTTAGGTTATCCTTTAAGAGTTACAGAACTTGTTGTTGATGCTCGATGTGATCTTCCACTGCTTAAACTTGTTGTCGCAACAACAATGAGCCTCCAGAATTCTTTCCTATGTTAATTTTGGAGCCTCCAATAATTGTCGTTTCAATCCCCCTTGAGTCGTCATGTTGTTTGATTTGTTATATATGTGTATTTTTCTAGTTTCACATCCTCCTAAGTCTATGTTTCCTAAGCATTGTCACTTAACCATCAAAAGTGCTTGAGTTATTTAGTGAATTGTTAGGTGAACTCATGATATTCCTTGAATTAGAAACTTTCCTAATTGCCATGGACACTCTTGAAAAACACTCAAAGGCATGAAAAATAAAAAAAGCAAGAAAAACACTCTGAAAAGAGAAAGTGCACTCCAAGTCGGTGAAGACATGTGATCTACTTGAGCGCACTCCTTCGAGGCGAAGAAGTGTGCCCTCCTTGAGAACACTACTTCATGCTTAACTGGTGTGCCCTCCATGAGTGCACTCCTCTGTGATGAAGACATGTGCCCTTCCTAGATCCATGAATGTGCCATCTTGTTGCATGTGGGTGAACTCCTAGAAAATAGGAGCCCACCTAACTTATCTTAACTAATCCTTTCATGGGATGACAAGTGGCACTCATGCATGAATCAGTTTTGTAGGTAAAATTATTTAAATCAACTCATTAATCATTCTTCTTTCATAATCATTCCATCTGAGTTGGGGGCACGACTAGGTATCAAGAGTCTCTTCATCAACCAATGTAACAAGTAAGTTTTGCATGTCAAATATCTTCATTTCGTTTTATGATTTCATTATTATTCTCTCTTTCCTTGTTGTTGATCCTTTATTTTTTAGTTTGTCTATTGGTGTTTATGATGAATCTTCATGTTTCAATTGTTAAGCTATAATTGTCGCAAGTGGAAACTCTTCACATTCTTGAAACCTTTCATCTTCCACCTTGAATGCAACAACATCTACAAAGACTTGTAGATATTTTTTTCCTCATCTTAGCATCAAATCTTGTTGTTAAAACTTGTTTATGAGCTTCCAATAGGTAGAGCGTACTTCTTGAGCTCGAAGCTCGATCAACTTCAAAAATTGCGCCTTGTTTGATCAATTTTTCCTCTAGAGTGCACTTCTTCACCACAAAATATTGCATGCTCTCTTGAGCACATCATGAAGACTTCAAGCATCTTCCTTTCACCCTTCAACATGTGAAAATTCACCCTCATTTTCCTTGAGTGCATGGGCACACTGTGAAGGCTTGAAGATTTGTTAACCCCTTCCTTCGTCCCTTTAGAGTGCGATAGTGTGTCCTCCTTGTCTCCTTGAGTGCATGACCGACATCCCTTAGACCCAAAGGTCCAAAGGCCCAACATTCCATCCCTTCGACCCTTTGGGGTGTGCCAATGTTCCATACATGTTATTTTCCACTTACTTAAGTGCACGAGCACATTGCAAAGCCCTAAATGACCCTGTATGTCCCTTCGTGCTTTGAAAGTGCACCCTCCTAGTCTGCATGCTCATTTTCCCATACATGCAAGTTATTTTCCACTTACGTTCACAATTTTTCATGTTTTATCATCTGCGGTTGCTCTTTGTATGTGATTTACAAGTATTGTAACTTAAGTAAATTATTTTAAGCTAGTATTGTCATTATGAATGTGTTGCCAAAAACAGGTGTTCGTGCCACAAGTATTGCCACTTTGTCTTCATTTGTTGGAGCCATGCCGCCTCACAAAGTTGCCTTCAAATAACTTTCAGAAGCAAGAATTGATGAACCTATGCAGAGGTGATTGAATGGATCATAACACATATGGATGATTCTCACCTTGTGTTACACAGTGAGAGTGGCAATCGGCTCGCCACCTATTTTGGTGAAGATATGTAGACATATTATAAGATTCTCAAGCCCAATGAATATTAAAATGAAAACTTCTACATGAGATGGGAAACCCTCGACACTAGTGACATTATCAAATTATGGTGTCCAGAGTCTACCAAGTTTTCCCATTGCCCATTTGTAGTATATATGACAAAGATGATCAAAGACGTATATTAGTACTCGATAGCCATGTATTATTGGTTATATGGGTGCAAGAACGATGAGGTGTTTGAAGTGAATTTGATATACAAACTCAAATTAGTGGTGACCTATGGTAGAATTTTCAATTGGGTGGATATCTTGTCATTTGAGTTGTAGCGTTAGGTGGGGCAAGCAAAATCATATTTACGGGAAAAACAGGCACTAGAATTTTACATGTTTGCATTTCTCTTAGATAGAATTTGTACACAATACATGTTCTCGAGAATGAACTGAAACTAGAATCTTGAGGAAAAGTTCCTAGTTTACTTCCACTATAGAGCGTTATCATAAGAAAGCTTCAGAGAAATATATAAAAAATTGGTTGAACACTTATTTACAATTATCTTTCACATGGTCTTTGAGATTGATCCTCCTGCATGACCGATCGAGTAAAGGAGTGACTTCGAGATATCGAGGATTGGTTTGTAGCTCCCAAGGGTACATACATCAGGTGCTTAGGTTTTGATATATCCCCTCATCTTATGCCGTGATATTTGACCAACAAGGTGGTCATAAAGAAGATGCAAATTTCGATTGAGGATTAGAATGTATGAGTTAAAGAGCCACAAGTTGAAAACAACAGAGATATAGGAGCTGGATCACCTATGTTTTTATACTAAATAATTCCATGGATATGATCTCAGGAAAATTGTCAAGAAACATTGTCAAAGGATTGACCATGATATAGGTTACTCATCGATGTCCACAACAGAAGATGAGAAGATAAAGAAACGGTACAATGCCAACATGAAGACACATCTAACAATCGAGACCAGTTCACCCTGAGATCCACCATCTCAAGACTTCCAAGTGTAGGAGGCAGAGGAGATAACACCTCAACCAAGGAATGTAGCTCCCAAGAAAAGGATTAGGTATTTCTCAATAAGAGAGAATAACAAGAAATGGAAAGTTGATCCTTTAAACTCAGGAGCTATTCATACAGAGAAGGATATGAGAGAAGCAGAATAAGAAGAGAGGAAGAGTTAGAAGGATGGGTTGTTGGAGAAGAAACAAGCAAAAGAAGAAGAGAGGAGAAGAATAGAAGAAGAGAAGAAAATGCAGTCCTTGGAGGAAGAAGCAACACGAAGATTGGAAGAAGAAAAATTGACTCAAGAGCTAGAAGAGGAACAGTTCGAGGAAGAAGATACTATCCATCCAATGGAAGAATAAATAGATACTCCAGGAGAAAATCCTCCCATAGGTGGTCATCTTCCATTTGGAGAGATGGGGATTACACCTCCACCAACAAACAGAGTCATGGATGTATGCAGTGTAATGTTTGATCACCTTAAGAAGAGGATTGTGCAACATAGACATAGATATTCCCTGAAGGATCCTCAAAATCCAGTCTCAGTTTCTACAGAGAAGGTGATAACTCCAACACCAAAAGGAATCCTAAGGTGGTCACGGTGAAAAACGTTGCATTCACTACAACAATATAGGATAACTCCGAGTACTTGTTGAATGAGAATTCCAGGCTGAGAAGAGAACTTGTTGCGGTGAAGCAACATGGAGAACATCTTGCAGTGGATAATCAACGGTTGTCATAAAAAATCTTCAACCCCACAGAATGGAAGTTAGTCGTGCAAGAAGAGCTGGGGCCAATGGAAGACACGATGGTGTGACTATATGTTGCGATAATACTTATATAGCAGGTCACAACTCCTCTCATTGGCATTCAGAAAAACACATAGGAAGTGGTGAAACTCCTAAAGATAGAAAAAAATCATTTGACTAGATGTAGGAGTGGGCTGCCAAATATTTGGATGATTCGTAGCATTTGGAAAATAAGGACAAGATTTCCACAGAGATAGAAAAAGTACAGTTGAGACTCCACCTATAGAACTACTCGCTGCTTGGAGCACATTCGGTTAGAAATATGGTTGTGTATAATCAACTGCATAATGTGTTTTAGTCTCTAACATAGAAACATGGGATTCCTGCCATCAGATCTATTGAAGGAATCATAGGCAGAGAAGTCATCTTCCATGAGATCAGGGAATTTATTGAAAAAATAAAACATTAAATAAAATGGGAAGGCTTGGAGGTTACCAAAGACATTATTCTACAGTACATCTTTGCACCGGTCAAAGCTCATATGAAGCTCTCATGGATATGGAATAATGTACAATCAAACTCCAAGAACATATTTAACGAAGGCACTAGAGGTGAAGATGTGCTACAAAGGGAACTTTCCAATTTAGGTTGAAGCCATCACAAAGAAGTTTAGAGCATGACACACTTGCATTACAAGTGAACTTTGTGAGGAAGCAAATGATTTATCCATTTTATGAGTCTTTGTCCCATTGACAATTTTGTCTTATTAGGCCACCATATCATTTGTAATTTATCTTATGTAATAAATGTTGTGAAATGAAGTCTAAGGGATACATGTGAAATATGAATAGCCACACACGGAATGTAATAAGTTATGTATATAATATGAATAGTCGTAGAATTCTAAGAGTCACGAGGAAGCTCAAAGATCATTGATATTTAAGGATGCATGAGAATGAAAGCCAATGACTTGCAATTGTGTTGAGTATTATGAGTTAGTTCATAGTGCCTTAGGGCTTGTTCTGTTGTGTTGACTTCATAATATGAGTTTGCAATAAAAATCTTCAAATATGAGGCATAAAACAATGAACCAATGGGTGACAATGGATAAAAAATAAGGCTACACAACCTTGTAGACCCTTTCCAATGACTGATGTATAAGTTGTAGAGTCAAAATACCAGCATTGTGACCACGTATAAGTGGTGTAATCTTCCTAGAAATCAATGTCATCTCTACATTCACAAATAGTTAGCCCACAAAAGATTATAATATCAAAATTTCAATCAAGATTATAATAGGATTTTAGCTCAATTAAATTATAAGGTTTGATATAAAATTGCAGTAATCTAATATAATTTGTGCTTCGCACTTGGCATAAAATTTGCCTTCAGTAATTGATCATGGCTAACCTAGTGTTTATAGTGGGCTTATATATTGTCTTGTAATTTATCTTTTTAATTAGTGTTCCAATTTCCAGCAGTTTGCCTTGGTGTTTTGGTTTTATTTTTCAATACTGCAAGTGTGGGTGGTTAACTCTAAAATTTGAAGCCCGGCGAGAAGGCCCTAAGACTCCAGTGATTTGCTACCATATGTAAGGTTAGTCAGTTAGTTAGTCAATTTTCATTCAGTCAATCAATTAGTCAGTCAAGGTGCAGGAGGTAAATCAATTGGTAAAAAATATGTCAGCGAGAGGCTTGCTTCCTCATAAAGGCATATACACCTCTCTTACTATGGGATATTGTAAACGAGGAGAATATGACCATGCCCTAGATATTTTAAATTCAATGAGTGAAAATGGATTTGAATATTTTTTAATCAGAGAAGTTCAAGTGTGGAATCTTATCATTTCCCAAATCACAAAATTCCTTGCTACATAATTTTTCAAAATATCAAAGAAGTGTAGTCAAACACTTTCATAGTTTGACAATTATGCTTAGCTCTAGGAAGTTCATACTATATCATATCATCAACCATGATAATATCAAGAAAAAAGAACTGTGTAAATACATTACCATCCAACACAAACACGTAAGCCTTTGCATAAATATGTTTTATGGATAAAACATTTATAAAGAGAAAGCTCCCCATAACTCAAGAAAAGTGATTTTGGAAGGCTTAGATTCTAGAGGTCTTTCCTTGGCTTCTCTTGTAATACATAGGAGATAGATCATTCTTTGGGAGAAGCAAGTTGTGGCTTCATGTTCCAATATTTGATATAGTATTTCATTCATGTAAAAGTGTACCTGATATCTTACACTTTTAATCATAAGCTCAATGAGCCGACACTTCTTCATACATGTATCTTAGATGTAGTTGGAATATTATGACTATGTTTATGGTATATGTTGCTTCACTTACATACTAAGTTAATGAAATAATTTATTGCTTAGCTATGGCTATTGATGAATTAGTGTTGTTATGCATTAATGATTGTTGCTTATTATGTGGAATAATCTACAAGTATTAAACTAGTATTTATCTTTATCCCCGGGTACCCCTTTAGGATAGTATTATTACTTTTCTAACCGGTGGCTCATTTCTCTCACCAACCGTGGAATTCTACCTCGTACACCTTACATTGGATGTCTCACAAAGTTCACATTCTTGCTGCCCCCAAAGAGGTGTTGTGTTCTCTTGTGTTGGTTGGTAACCAAGGAATATCTTTAAATCATTCCAAAAGTGGCTGCATCATATGACCAGATGGACTCCTATATCAAATGGTGTGAGGTCTAATTTGGACTTCATATCAAGGATATCCCCTTACAATGTTGGCGACATCTAGCACGATCAATAGAACCTTAAAGTTCTCTCTTAAACACTATATGATGGATGGTGGATGATATCCATAAAGCGCCATAAATGGGGTATTTTGTTTGTAGTATGGAAGGAAGTGTTATACTACCATTTTACCAGAGGTAACCACTTGATCCATTATGTTTTTTTATTATATACAAAGAAACGAAGATATCCTTCAAAATATTTGCCTACTATCTCCATTTTCCCATCAGATTGAGGATGATAAGATGAGCTATGAGTTAATTGAGTACCAAGATAAGAAATTAATTATGTTCAAAAATTTCTAGTAAATATAGGATCTCTGTCACCTAAAATAATATTTGGGTTTCCATTTATCTTTTGAACTGTTTCCACAAATGCAATAGTGACCCTACTGGCTCTAAAAGGATGAGATAGTGCAGAAAAGTGTGCATGCTTGGTAAGTCTTGTAACTACCACAATAATGGAACTCTTTCACTTGGACTTGGGTAGAGCTATCATAAAATGCATCAATACCTCCTCCCAACCTTAATTTGGAATGGATAATGGTTTTAAAATACCTGGGGTCTTAATTATCTCAACTTTATTTTGTTGGAAAACAAAACATTCTACCACAAACTTTTGAATATATGATTTAATGCCATCCCAGAAAAAATCCTTCTTGACCATGTGGTAAGCTTTAAAAATTGTTGAGTTCCATCCTATAGGAGAGGTGTGAAATTCTAAAATAACCTTTTAATTGAGTTGGGATTTCTTACATAGATATAAGCGATCTTTGCACCATAGTGAAATGTTTTTCCAGATAATTGTATCAAATGCACTTGGATCTTGCTGCAACTTTTGAGTGATTGTCCACACTTATTTGTCATTATTCCATTCCTAGCTTGCCTTATTTTTCTAATCAGATTGGATAATATAAATGGCATAGAGCATTTCCTCCACATGTTCATCCCTTCTTTACAGTGCACCTGCAATAACATTTTACTTCCCTTTTTATAGATGATTTCAATGTCATAACCCAAAATCTTAGTGACACATTTTTGCTTTGCTTCTGAAGATAATATTTGTTCCAAGAAGTATTTAAGACTATCATGGTATAATTTTACCTTGAAATAACTTCTCATTAGGTAAGGTGTTAAATTATGGTATGTTCTATGCTTAGAGCAGTTTACTTATCTTTCTTTTTATTATCCACTGATTAGCAATCACATGTAAAGTGCAGATAGAACATTTAAACGATCAATAGGAAACAAGCCAAGATAAGAGACACAAGATGTGGCGGCTAGCCAGGGAAAAACCCCAACATGGGGAAACCCTTTGATCAAATATTCTTTTATCTTCAATAATTCAATAGAGAGAAATAGTACAAAGGTCTGATTTATATTAGCAACATCAGTGACATCAACCCTAAACTAGGGCAGTCAATATCTATCAAACTGGAGGTCAGATCACCTTGATTCCTGTGCCAAAAAATGCGGCCTTCCAAGGAGAGTCAGCTTCACCTACTACGCAGTCAGAGAGAGAGAGAATGTTGGTCAACACTGGTCAAAGTTTCAATCTACAACTTTTAAACCCTAGAAAACTGCGTCCTTCCTTCCATCGTGTGAGAGAGAGACCTTTCTGCGCAGGAGAGAGAAGAGACTTTTTTTCTGTGCAAGAGAGAGAGATGTGTGATGAGAAGTGAAGTGTGCAAATGAGGAGGATGCTCCTTGTATTTATATGCAAAACGTTGATGGTGAATAGATGTGTCTGTTGGGCTTCTGAGCCTACATAAGTTGCTAGCCAACCTTGACAATTAGTCCATAATCTAAATAAATTCATATCTCCATAAATACTTATCAGAACTAGATGATCTTTAGATCAATCCTACACCTCTCGATGAGAGGAATCCAAAAAAAATATAATCAGCCATGAATAAGGTGACCCGCATGAATTTTGGCCCTAGTTTCCAATTTTAACACTCCCTCTCAACTAGGGAGAGCTTCATCTGCAATCTGTCACATTGTCACTACTGTCCATCCATCAAATGCACTGTCCAGTATGTCTTGACCCTTCTTGCTCTACTCTGCTTGGTTATGCTCTGCTTTGCTCAAATTATGAAGAAGAAGAAATGATTGAGGATGTATCATACCATCCTCCACTGACCCGAAGTCAGTCTCAGAGTGTGTACCACTCTCACTGGTCCCAGACCAGTATCATTGATCCCAAATCAATGAAGGTCATCCTAGCATAGGGAGTACGGTAGATACAA
>APFE031523895.1:12358-24626 GCA_000404065.3 Pinus taeda | reverse complement strand
TCCACATTGCCTGCCCAATCAGCATCAGTATACCCAAGTAGTCTCACATTTCCAGCAGTGTATCTTAATCCATGAGTGATTGTGCCACAAAGATATCTCAGCAGATTCTTGGCACCAATCCAATGTGAGTGATGAGGCTCAATCATATGTTAGCTCAAAGTGTTGACTGCAAAGCATATATCCAGATGGGAGTTCACCAAGAACATCAATGCTTCGATGAGCTGTCGATACTCGGTAGAATTTCATAAAACGGGTCTGGCAACACTACCGCTTAACTTCTTAAAGTTAAGCTCCATCGGGGTAGTTACGGTCTTGCAGTCCACCATGCCGAATCTTTCCAATATCTTCACCACATACTTTCCTTGAGATAGGAAATCTCCCCTGGTTTCTGCCAGACTTCGAGTCCTAGGAAATAGTGCATGAGTCCTAGATCTTTCATCTCGAATTCAGAATCCATATCCCTCTTACATTAATGAATGAGAGGGTTTGCACCTGTTAGGAAGAGGTCATCAACATAAAGCACTAGTATGAGAGGCTTGTCATCTATAACCTTAAAGTAAAGGTTAGGGTCAGCTTTGCTCCTAGTGAATCCCAGCTTCATCAAGTAGCTATCGATCCTCTCATACCATGCTCAGGGTGCTTGCTTTAGCCCATATAGGGACTTCTTCAACCTACACACATTAGATTATCGATCATAAATCTCAAATCATTCAGGTTGCTCCACATAGACCTCCTCCTTGGTCGTACAATGTAAGAATGCCGTCTTGACGTCCATTTGATGTAGGTTCCATCCTTGCAAAGCAACAAGGGCTATGATCGAGCGGATAGTGGTATATTTAGCAATAGGTGCAAATATCTCATCATAGTCTATACCTTCCTTTTGGGAGAAGCCTCGAGTGACAAAATGAGCCTTATACTTTTTTGTACTTCCATTAGTTGCATGCTTTATCTTATAAAGCCATTTAGAAGTGACAACTGTCTTGTCCTGGGGTCTGGGGACCACATCCTAGACATCCTTCTTCATAATAGACTCATATTCTTTGGTCATAACATCCTTCCATACTTGATGCTTGACGACATCTGTGAATGATGAAGGCTCATTTTGGATGATCGTGCTCATGATAGTTAGGTATCCCTGATACCTATTTGACTTCTTACTTTCACGGAAGGTTCCACGGGGAGCTGTTAGTCCTTCAGCATCATCAAGTGTCCCCCTAAGCCATGAAGGCCTCTTCCTTGAAGAGGAAGGCTTAGGTGGTGGAGGATCAATAGGATCCATAGGTTCTTCCACATCGAGCATTGTCTCATCTTCCTTTTCCTTCGGTTCCCTGGTGTCAGCTTCTTTAGATCCCCTTAAAGTAGGAAGATTGTCTACTTTGCTAAAAGCCATATCTTCATCAAGGGTGACATCATGACTAATCTCGACTTCCCTTTGACCAGCTACATAGATTCTATATTCCTTAGTATTTTCTCTATAGCCCACAGAGATTCCTTTCTTTCCAGATGCACCCAATTTATTCCTTTTCTCTTTTGGCACATGAAAATATACAAGGCTTCCAAAAATTTAGTTTTGGAACCCAATGCTTGATGAGGGCATTGGTTTTATACATATACGGTGGTGTTTGCAGCTTCGGCCCATAGAAACTTCGGAAGTCTTTGATCATGGAGCATAGCACGTACAACTTCCACAATCATATGGTTCTTCCTTTCTACCACACCATTCTGCTCAGGAGTATAGGGTGTAGTGGTCTCCCTCTTAATGTCGGCCTCTTTGCAAAAGTCATGAAACTCATTGGATTCATATTCAGTCCCATTGTCAATCCTTAGGATCTTGATCTTCTTTTCAGTTTGATTCTCGATCAAGGCTTTGAAGTGTCGAAACCAGGAGAATAGTTCATCCTTCTTTTTCAAGAAATATATCCAAGTCTTGCGAGAATAATCATCTGTAAAAGTGAGGTAATATAAATATCCTCCCAAGGAGTGAACTAACTGCAATATATCAGAGGTCTTGCTTTGGCTTGAGGGTAATGGTCCCCTTTTTAGGTTTCCTTCGGCACATCCTGGACATACACCTTCTTGCTCTAATCTAAACTCAAGCATCCCGATCACCATTTTTCTTACATCAGGTAGAGATTTATAATAAAGGTGAGCAAACCTTCGATGCCATAGTTTAGACTGAAGAGATGTGTCACAAGTCATGACATCCAGTGGACTTCCTTCGACCTGATATAATGAATCAACTTGAAACCCAAGAGTAAAAGCATCTTTATAGTCATTTTTCCATACATGTACCTTGCCATCATTGAAAGCCACCTTGTAGCCTTTGTCTTCCATAGCCAAAATGGACACCAGGTTATTTTTGAGATCAGGTGCATATAATACATCTTGTAAGTGGATGGTATTACCTTGATTCAATTGAAGAGTGACATTTCCTATTTTTTTCACAGGATATTTTGAATTGTCTCCAAGAACAATTTCCAGGTTGGTTTCTTTCTCTACCAGGTTATAAAGAGCTTCTTTGTAACCAGTGAAGTGCCTTGAGGCACCACTATCAATAAGCCAATTTCCTAGCGAGTCCGGGGGAGCAGTGGTAGATAGAGCAGCTGGTAGATAATACTCATCTTGCTTATTGTCAACAGTTTTAGATTCATACTTGGAATTCCTTGCCTTCTTGAATGGTTGTCCTCTTCCTTGATTTCCAACACTCCTTTTACCTCGGCCATTTGACCTGCCATTTCTTTGATTGCCTTGAGAGGGACTTTGATCCTCATCTCGGTGTGAGTTCCTTTTATTAGGAAACTCCCTTGCATAATGACCTAGTTTATGTAATGGTAACATCGTCCTTTTCCACCCGTTGGTCTAGTCTTCCTTCTGGATTTAGCCTCGGAATTGTTTCTTCTTTTAGCATGAGAAGAAAAGGCAATGGATGACCTTTAAGTGTCGAAATTTCCTATTCTTCCATTCTTGCTTCTTCTTGAATGCATCTAGCCATTAATTCCTCGAATCCAGGAATTACATTATTGTTGAGGAGAGTAGTCCTGAATATATACCATTTAGATGGTAGTCCTCCAATAGTTGTTAGTGCCATTTCCCTGTCAGGAATTACTTCCCTAATAGATAGGAGATCGTTCTTGATCTTGATGATCCTTAAGAAATATGCTTGCATATTTTCATCTTTTCCCTTCTTAATTTCCTTCAGCTTATTTCTAAGAAACAAAACTTGATTTGCATCATTAACTTTAAATAAACTCACTAGTCTATCGTAGATTTTCTTAGAGGTGTTCAACTCAGAAACATAGGCCACCAAGTGCTTGTCGATAGAGTCCTAGATGATCTTCTTTGCTTTGACTTCTCCCTTGGTCCATTTGTTCCTAGTAGCAGTGGATGCATTTGATGGAAGCTCGAAAACTCCGCCTCTCACATGGTCTAGCACTTCTTGTTCTTCTAATGTTAGATTGAGATACATCTTCCATTCGTAATATTCAGACTTCTCATGGAGTTTGTCTTCAACAGGGAAGTGTGTTGAGGACCCCATAGTTCTTTAAATAGCGTTGTCTTCGGTGTTTGCTCTTGCTCTTGCTTGGGCTTTGTCTTCACCTCACCTCTGATACCATGTTAAATTATGGTATGTTCTATGCTTAGAGTAATTTACTTATCTTTCTTTTTAATATCCACAGATTAGCAATCACATGTACATCAGGTAAAGTACAGATAGAACATTTAAATGATCAACAGAAAACAAGCCAAGACAAGAGACACAAGATGTGGCAACTAGCGAGGGACAAACCCAAATATGGGGAAACCCTTTGATCAAATATTATTTTATCTTCAATAATTTAGCAGAGATAAATAGTACAAAGGTTTGATTTATATCAGCAGCATCAGTGGCATCAACCCTAAACTAGGGCAATCAATATCTGTCAAACCGAAGGTTGGATCACCTTGATTCCTGTGCCAAAAAATGTGGCCTTCCAAGGAAAGTTAGCTTCACCTACTACATAGTCAGAGAGAGAGAGAGAATGCTAGTCAACGCTGGTCAAAGTTTCAACATGTAGCTTGTAAACCCTAGAAAACTACATCCTTCCTTCCCACGTGTGAGAGAGAGACCTTTCTGCACAGGAGAGAGAAGAGACTCTTTTTCTGCGCAGGAGAGAGAGATGTGTGATGAGAAGTGAAGTGTGAAAATGAGGAAAATGCTCCTTGTATTTATATGCAAAACGTTGATGATGAATAGATGCGTCTGTTGGGCTTCTAAGCCTACATAAGTTGCTGGCCGACTTTGACAATTAGTCCATAATCTAAAAAAATTCATATCTCCATAAATACTTATCATAATCAGATGATCTCTAGATCAATTCTACACCTCTCGATGGGAGGAAACGAAGAAAAATATAATCAACCATGAATAAGGTGACCCACATGAAGTTTGGCCCTACTTTCCAATTTTAACATAAGGGCACCATTGCTTCAGGGCATGTATTATTTCCAACATTTCCTTCTCATAAATAGGTTTGTTTAAATACTTTCCCTTGACAAGATGACTTTCAAAAGAAATGGGTATTCCTTCTTGCATTAGAACAACACCAATGCCATTTCCTAACACATCACATTCCACTATATAGGTTTTTGTGAAGTTTGTTATAGCTAAGACTGGATCTCAAAAAATTTGCTCTTTAAGATGTTCAAATGCCTTAGTTTCCTCTAGAGTCCAAAAATATGCATCTTTCTTTAGTAATGTTGTTAGAGGTTTTGTTATTTTCCCATATATCTTAACAAACTTGTGATAATATCATGTCAACATAAGAAATCCTCAAAGTGCCTTAAGGTTGTCGAGATTTTCCATTCCTTTATGAATTTAATTTTGTTAGGGTTTATCTTAACACCGTCGTGAAATAAAATATGACCCAAATATTCCACTTCCTGTACCCCAAAGAAACATTTGTAGGGTTTCACATACAATTGTTTCTCCTCCAATAGTTTGAAAACTTGTGAACATGTTGAACATGATCTTTCCAAGATTTTCTATATATTAGCATATCCTCAAAAAATACTAACACAAATCTTCTAAGGAAGAGTTTGAAAGTGGAATTCATCAAACCTTGAAATGTGGAAGGTGCATCATTAAGGCCAAAAGGTATGACCAAAAAATAATAATGGCTTTCATTAGTTCCAAATGTTATTTTTGGAATGTGTTTTATCTTCATTCTAATTTGATGATATCCTAAGTTACAAAGATCCAAATTGGTGAAGTAAATTTCTCCATGTAGTTCATCCAAAAATTCATCAATGATGGCAATGGGAAATTTATCTTTAATTATGAGCTTGTTGATCTCTCTATAATCTAGACACATATGCCATGACCCATCCTTCTTGTGCACCAATACTACAAGAGAAGAGAAAGAACTTTGGCTAGGTTGAATTATACGTGGCTCTAACATTTATGCAACCATACATTCAATTTCACTCTTTTGGGCATAAGGATATCTGTAAGGCCTGATGTTTGGAGGAACACTTCCTGGAATCAAGTGAATAACATGATCATGATTGCGAATATGTGAGATACCTTTGGGACTCTCAAATACATTGGAATGATTATCAAGGATTCTTTGGAGATCTTGAGAGATGTATGACTTAGATTTTTGAAAATTTAGTGAGCATAATTGTGAAATTACCTATTATTGTTCCTTCTTCAAAAGCTTTGTCATGCCATTAGAGCTGATTATATTCCCAAGCTTCCCTGTGATACCCATTAATTAAATTTCCTTTCCTTCCTAGAAAAAATTCAAGAAAAAATCTTGAAAATTAAAATCTCTCATCCCTAAATATTTTAACCATTAGACTCTTAATACAACATCAACACCACCCATTGGAATGGAAATCATTAGAATATTCAATACATATTTCCCCATGGTGAGATTGATATTACGGCTCTTCCCTGAGAAATTTATAGTTCCTCCATTTGCGACCATCACTTGACACTCCGATGTTGTATATAGAAAGAAATTCAAATCCTTGGCTATCTTACAATGAATAAAATTATGGCTGCTACTTGAATTAATCAACACTATTACCTTTTTATTATTGATATATCCTTCTATCTTGAGAGTTTGAGGAGTGGTAATTACTACCAATGCATTACAAGATATGTTCAGAATCATTTCTTCTTTTGATGTTTCTTGTTCCTTTTCTTCCCATTCTTCACAATTTATGTAAAATAATTTCTATTCAGCACACTTATGACCTTTAGTGTATTTTCTATTATGCAACCAAGTCATAAGACATAAGAAAAGATAGATCAACAACTTGAAAGGTACCCTCTTTGAGGGAGAAACCTCCTTTACATCACATAAATGAACAATTACATGATGATACAAATTACAAGACCTCCTTGGTATGTATAGGAGTCTAAGGGGTCACAATATAATCAAAGCCTACATAACAATAATAATGTAAGGGAAAAACAATAAAAATAGTGGGCTTCTATGGGGCACAACAATAATAATATGGGGGCTACATGGGAACAATAATAACAATAGGGGGCTACACTATCAATAACAATGATGGGGATAGACTAATAATAACAATAAGGTGGCTACACTAGTATTATGGGGACCTAACATTCCCCTCGATTCCGTCGCTGTTGGATTCTTGTTTCTGTGACTGCATCAGGCTCCAATATGATTTTTCCTTCTTCATCAAGTTTTGGCAGTACTGTTTGAACTAGGACCTTGTCACCGATAAACTTATTTAAGTATGAAACATTGAAAACTGGATCTGCTTAAGAAGATGCAGGCAACTCCAATTTATATGCCATAGTATCAATCTTTTGCAAAATTTTGCAGGGACCATAATACTTGGGTGATAATTTATTATCCTTCTTAGCTTGCATGAGGGACATTTTCTTTTATGGTTTTAGCCTTAAAAATACCCAGTTGCCTACATCAAAAATTATTTCACTATGATGCTAATCTTCCTGTTGTTTCATTTGATTCTATTCGAGAGTGAGGTTATCGTTTAAGAGTGTAAGAACTTGTTGTTGATGTTTGATGTGATATTCCATTGATTGAACCTTAGAGTTTTCTCTTAAATATGATGTGATGGACAATGGATGACATCCATAAAGTGCCATAAATGGAGTCATTTTTGTTGTAGTATGGAAGGAAGTGTTATACCACCATTAAGATAGAGGTAAACACTTGACCCATTGTGTTTGTTTATTAGATACAAAGCAACAAAGGTATTGTCCCAAACATTTGTTCACTATCTTAGTTTACCCGTCAGATAAAGGATCATAAGATGAGCTATGAGTTAATTGAGTTCCAAGAAAAGAAAATAATTCCATCCAAAATTTTCTAGAGAAAATGGGATATCTATCACTTACAATAAACTTTGTGTTTCGATGTAGCTTTTGATTTGTTTCCATAAATGTAGTAGCAACTATATTGGATTTAAAAGGATGAGATAATGCACAAAAGTGTGCATATTTGGTAAGTTTACCAACACCATGATGACACTCTTTCCTTCATATTTGGGTAAACCTATGATAAAATCCATTGAGACCTCCTCTCAATGTTGACCTGGAATGACTAAAGGTTGTAGCAGACACGATGTCTTAATTGTCTCAACTTTATTTGTTTGGAAAACCAAACATCCTACCAAAAACTTCTGAATATCAAATTTAAGGCCATCCCAAAAAAATTCCTTCTTGAACTTGTGGTAAGCTTTTAAAAATTCTTAGTACCCTCTTAAGGGGGAGCTGTGCAATTCCAAAAGAATATTTTTTTTGAGATGGGAATTCTTACATAGATATAATTGATCTTTGTACCATAATAAATAATTTTTCTAGATAAATGTATCACATGTACTAAGATGTTGATGTAGCTTTTGAATGAGTGTCCACACCTATTTGTGATCTATAAATTGTCTTGGATATTCCATAGGACAATTTGTCACAACAGATCTAATAATATTTTATTAAAAGCTCCGAAAATTCTTCATTATTATAGTTTATTAAACTTTAAGATCTGTGGATTTAACTACAATTAGTGCATGCATGGGAATGGAAATTATGTAGAAAAGTAGAGAACGAAAAAAATAAGTGCACACACACAAGACACAAGAATTCTCTCTAGGAAATCCTTTTGGGAGAAAACCCAGCTGGAAGGTGGGGTCGCTTCGCTCTCTTTCTCTTTCTGCAAATATGGCTACAGGTACAAATAAGTAATGCATGTGGCCCGTGGGCTACTAAAGTGCACAAATCCTCTTCGTTTTCTCTACCTCCTATCTCTCTTGGATATCTTTGCTTAGTTATTTGAAAAAATCATCTCGAAAGAATGGAATGCCTCTTCCTCGTAGTGCCCTGATTATAACAGAGCCTGATAGCCTACTAGTGGTTAATTTTGACTACATAAACTCTTAGTTAGAGTTACAATATAGACTCTTCTAGAGTCTTTTACATCAAAAACGTGTGACTAGCCCCTTTTCCATAAATAATGGGTGTTGACTCGGCATCCTCCCGAACTATAGGTATGAAAATAGGATGGTCTCATGAGCTTTTTCCTCCACTTTTTCCACTCCAAATGCATCGAGATGGATGACAAATGTTATAATGATCCAATTTAGATCACATCTATCCATTTTGGGAGGATTTTGGTTCCCAAAATCTTTTACTGAATGAAATTTTTCCTCCACCTTCTCTCTGGTGTACCATTTAGTTTTTCCTATAAGTTGTCCCTTCAATCCAATCTGCCAAAGGTCATGCTTCCCTTGTCTTATAGTTCTATACCTATTTTGAAAAATTGTATCCTCTGTCAACTCTAATGAGAAATCTTGTGTCTCTGTCTGAAATGATGCTCCTTAGTATCCCAAAATGCACCCATACATGTCCAAAGAACAAGTTTGTTTCTTCTTGTCCTTTGATGGTATTTTTACAGGGCTTTAGAACACACATATTGTTGAACTTGTCAACTACCATGAATAGGTAGTCATGTCCCTTCTTGGTTGTCGGTAAACCTCCCACAAAGTCCATGGAAATTCTTTCCCAAGGATAAGTAGGTGTATGTAAGGGATGATATAGAACATGTTTCCTATTGCTAGGCTTATTGGTAAAACAAAGCATGCATCCTCTCATGAACATAGCTACTGGCTCTTTTATCTTCCATACACATATCTTTGCAAGTTAGCCACAATCTTCCCTACACCAAAGTTCCCTGCAACCTTGGAGGTGCAAGCCTCTCTAATCAGCTGTAATCACTCACATTTAGGAACACATATCTTATCCAACCTGTAGAGTAACTTGTCTTAGAGATGGTAGTCAATGGTTTTGTCTCCATTTGGCACATGACTTTGACTCTGCAACTGTTGATACACCTCCTTGAAGTACTCATCTTTTGAATATGCCTCTCTGTATGTATCATGGGTGAATGGCTCCATGTGCATAAGAGTCCCCAAATATATGATTTTTGATGTGGGTCACCTTGAAAGCATGTTGGCCAACTTGATTGTACTACCCTTCTTATACTTGATCGCCAAATGAAACTGATGTAAAAACCCATCCACTTGTAATGCCTGGTCTGTTTTAGCTTACTCTCGGCCTACAAGTATTGTAATGATTAGTGATATGTGTGGATTATTGTCTCCTTTCCCATCAGATAATGTTTCCACTTATTCATAGCTTGCACCACTTCATAGAGATCCTTGTCATAGGTAGGGAATTTATGGATTTCCCCATGAAATACTTCAGAATGGTAGCATACAATCCTTCCTCCATCCATCAAGACAACTCCCATAGCATACCCACTTGCATCTGTCTCCACTTCAAAGGCCTGCTACAAGTTTGGTAGTGCTGGAAATGGTGTTTGACTGATCTTCTTCTTTAACTCCTTGAAGGCCCTTTGCTAACCTTTTCCCCATTGGAAACTCTTTCCACTTGCTCTTATAGCATGGATTGGTGCTGCTACTGCTGAAAATGAGGCTATGAATTTCCTCAAATATTTTATTGCCCCAGTGAAACTTTTGACCTTAGAAACATTAGTAGGTACCAACCATTTCATGATGGCCTCCATATTGGAAGGATATTTGTTCAGTTCTCATCCACTAATCACATACCCCAGATACATCAAAAACTGTTGCGCAAACTCACACTTCTTGAGATTTGCTAGCAGTTGGTGCTTTTCAATGTTTCTAGCACCTACGCCAAATGTGAAATATACTCGTCCTAGGTAGCACTATATACCGATATATCATCTAGACAGACAATAAAAAATGAATCTATAAAACAATGCAGTATATCATTCATTAATCTCATAAACATAGATGGTGCATTACATAGACCAAATATCATGACTAACTAATTATACAAAACTTGCATGCTTTTGAAGGTGGCCTTCCAAATATCTTTTTCTTTGACTTGACCCTGGTGATATCCAGACTTCAACCAACTTGGTGAAGCACTTTGCTTGTTGTAATTGATCTAGAAGATCATTGATCCTGGGTAGGGGGTATCTGTTCTTGAGCGTGATTTTATTCAACACCCTGTAATCTATACAGATCCTCCAAGTCCCATCCTTCTTTGGCACAATGATAATGGGTGACCCACATGGTTATGTACTTAGTTGAATGACACCTTGTTCCATAAGTAGATGTAACTGCTTCTTCACCTCACTTTATTTTATAAAATATTACCTGTAAAGCCCAATATTTGGCAATGGGGAGTCTGGTTATAGCAGGATCTCGTGCTCCACTTCTCTATTAGGTGGTAACCCTTTAGGCTCTCTCAACACATCCTTGTATGCTTATAACAACTCCTCCAATTGTTGTTTTTGTTTCTTAGCATACCCCTCCAGGGATGCCCTGCCAGCCAATACTAGTTATCTCTTCTCATGAATATTTCATCATGCATGTACATGTATGGACTCTCAAACATGACTCCACATACATCAATGGTAACCACATCCAGATCTACTTTGTCAATAAAATCAACACTGATAATAAATCTAATTTTGCATTATGTTGTTACCTTCAACTCTGCATCCTTATTTACCCATCCCAGTGGATATGGGTTTGGATAATCAAGAACTTCCAGCCCCAACTTCTTGACCACCTTTGTTGTAATGAGATTCACCTATGATCCTAAGTGAAATAGAGCATCAATATTTGTCTTATTGAACTGTATCTTTATATGGAAGAGATTGATCATTTCTTTCTCTTTCTGTTACTGAAGGTAAATCAAATTCACCTCCTTCTACAATGATGTATAGACGGTCTTCTCATCCATGTTCGTGCTGCTTTCAAGTTGGTTGCTCGAATTAGTGGCCATGAGATTATTCTTCTTATTATATTTCTTCTTTTTCTTCAGGTTTAACTCTAGATGCAACTTCTAACGCTTCTCATATGTATGGCCATAATTTTTGTAGTGGTTGCTTGGATCTTTACGCTTGTGTGTTGTGGATGCCATATTTTTATCTTTTCCCCCTTTTTTCTTCTTCTTCCCCTCCTTAGAAGCTTCATGTTGCTACTTCTTCTTTGATCCACTTGATTGTGCTCTTTTCAGGCCTATGTTCTCCAATTACTGTGCCTGTACACAAGCGTCATCCATCGATTTGGGCTTGAAAAACATCACTTTCTCATGCAAATGGCGGTGAAAACCCCCAAATAATTGAGGAGTACAACTGGGTTCTTTGGAGAGATACTCAACATTATAACCATCTTTATAAATTCTGTGGTGTACTCCTACAAGCTTTGGCCCAAATTTTGCTTGAAGTAATGCCATCGGATCCACTGGTCCTCCACATACCCAATGTGATAAAATTGTTACTTGATGAGGGTTTTAAAGTCCTCCCACTTAGTCACTAGATGTTCTCCCTCTAACCTTAGGGTTTCCGTTTGGCTCTCCCACTAAGTTAGTGCATGACCCTCTAATTTCAACTGCGCGAATGAGATATTTTTTCCTTCCTCGATCTCATGGACACCGAAATAAACTTCCAGTTGCTGCAACCAGTGGTTCAACTTCAGAGCATTGATCTCACCATGGTACAGCTTGATATCGACTTTTTATTCCATTTTGAATAGAGATCATGGAAAATTTTAGGGGTGAATGTTTGCCCTTTGGTGAAATTAAGGGGTTTTAAATTTTTAGTGGGCGAATATTTTGTATCATAGTAGAGGGTAAAAAAGGTAAATTTAGCCCTTGAAATTAGGAGTTACAACCTTCCATTTGCCCTAATTTTCAAGAATAGGTTTTATTTAAGTGAATCCTATGGGCCAAATA